>JAVSBS010022030.1:6286-29221 GCA_033124195.1 Coracias cyanogaster
CACCACTCTCAGCATAAACTTCTCTCTAGTCTAAATCTCCCCCTTGTAGTTTAAAACCATCACTCCTCGTCCTGTCACAACAGACCCTGCTAAAAACTCTGTCCCCATCTTTCTAATAGTTCCTGTTAAGTACTGGAAGGCTGCAAGATGGTCTCCCAGGAGCCTTCTCTTCTGCAGTCTAAACAACCCCAACTCTCTCAGCCTGGCCTTGTAGGAGAGAGATTCCAGCCCTTGGATCATCTTTGTGGCCCTCCTCTGGACACCAAGAAATCTGTGTCCCTCTTGTACTGGGGACTCCAGAGCTGGATGAAGTACTCCAGGTGGGGTAAAATGCAAGAAAAGCTCTGACAATTTAAACAGGAGATGTTCTTATTTAACATCTGTAGTGTGACCTGTTTAAACTGAAGGAAATTGTCACCATTCAAATAAAAGGAGACAATTAACAGCACGTTTCTCCTTAATGAGAATATTCAATCTAAATACAAGTAAAAAGAAACAAAGTGGCCTTCTTTTAGAGCAAGTCAGCCCACACTCTGATTTAATCAGGATCGGTTCATGCACAGAGGCCACCTGAGGTTGCCCACACCTCATAAGGCAGTCACAGAAAATCTACATAATCAGAATACCATGTACTTTGTAGACATTCACACAACTGTCAATAGGATGAGCTCTGAAAGGCTCATTTAAGATAGAGTAGCACAGGGGGAAATTGTAAAGGAGCACATTTGGAGCAAGAAACCCTTTTCCTGAAGCACCAGTGTCTCTTCAAGAACCTGAATCACAACACAGCCCTGAGAAGAGCTGAAAAGCCTGCAGTGACTGAAAATTCCAGAACAATGGCTGCTGGTGGGAATGAGCTCAATGCAACAAGGGTATGTAATGTGCACTCAGTGTCACATACAGCTGCTCTCCCCAGGGCTGCAGATTCCATTATAAGGTCACCCCTCTCACTTTTTGGCTCCATCCTTCTAGCACAGAGAATGATAACAGCTCCAGGCTGCCTCGTGTTGCACGGGAGTATTAATAGTGTCCTTATCTGGCCAGACACAAAATGAGCGGCTCGTTTCTTTAAATATATACATATATATGTGCATTACATAGTGCCATTCTTATGTGTTGTATGTTAACATACAAGGATAGTCAGGAGAGGAACTTAAACAACGAACTCCCTTTTTATTAAGAAAAAATCCTGTATTTTGGCCCTCAGATTAAGGACTCAGTTATTTTATTATCATACCTAAGTTGAAGAGTTTGTAACATGCTAATATATAAATATTTCTGGTGGCAAGATAACTACTGATGTGTGATGGCCATGTGTATTTTGTTCCAGCTTCAAAGCTCTTCAGCCATCCCCACCAGCCAACATCAAGTTCCTACTCCTATTATTCTTAAAAGCATGTTTACCTTTAAACTCTGTGGGAACAAGAACTGGCCCCTTGGGGGGGCCATGTGAAATAATAGACTTTAGTAACATTTACTTTGCTCATCTGCTCAGCTCTCTGAGTTGGTTTAAACCAAATTACTCAGGTAAATGCAGCACGATTTACTTACAGTTTTATGTTTTTAATGATCATGCAAGTCTCTAACATTAGGATATGGAAAAAGACAGAAGTATTAGTGGTTTCCTGCAAGCAGTGCTCAGATAATACACACAGACCAAAAAAACCACACAGCCACTCCGAAGTATGTGGTGCATACTCAGGTTTTATGAATTCTAGTAGTTACTAGAGCAAACAAAGCAGATGCTCATTTTATATCGGTCCGAAGAAATGTTTTTGCTTTGTATCACCGAGGCCTGAAGTTCTGAAAATAAATGGAGAGTGTTGTTATGCTTTTCCCTGAGTTAACAGATAATCCATCTTCATTTCTTATTTTTTGCCTTGTTTTCACTTGTTCATTTATAGTCTGTCTCCTGATTGTCCTTTCTTCAGTAATTTTCATTGTCTGCTTTTCTGTCACTTGGAAAAACTCAAGGTGATAAATTGCAGACTCTTCATTAGGAAGAACAATCACCAGTGGCTTTACTCTTGCAGTACTTTTATGGGGTGCCTTTATCTTTTCCTTTTGCTTAGAAGGGAATAAGATCTGAAACGTGTTTGATGGGAAAGGGGAAGTGGCATAATCATTTATAAAGCCAAAGCCACAATGTTGAGAAGGAAAATAAGTTTGAAATCTGTAAGTGAAAGTGGGATCCCTTTTAGTTTTGCAGCCTTTCCCTTTTTGGGAGTGGATCAGGATTATGCCCCGTCATTATTTGGAATTCTGCTATCGTTACTTTTTCTTGAAGTTTTCCCCACTGTAATATCTGATCTCATCACTGAGATTGTAGTCTCATAACAACTCAGAGAGATTTATAAAGCTCATTTTTCAGCCTAAGAAACTGAGGCTCAAAATGGCAAAGTCCTTGGTACAGGTTATGAAGGAAGAATGCAACAAAATCATGAGTTAAATTTGGATCACCCAAGTCCTAGATCAACACTTTCACCATAAAGCTATTGTTCTGGTGTGACGCAAAAAATAATACAAGTGACTCATGCATTTATGCTTCTTCTTTATATAAGCATTTAGAAGAGGACCACCTTATGAATATGAACAATAATCTGAATAAGGAGGAAATATCCAGAAAGACATATTAGCATTTGTATAAGATTAAAAACTTGATATTTTTAAAGTCACCAGTGAAGCTAAACAAGTGGCTAGCTGTGGGTATTGCTGTGGTGTAGAATCATAGAATGGGACTGTAAAGATCATTTAGTTCCAACCCCTTGCTATGGGTAGGGACACCTCTCACTAGACCAGGTTGCACAAGGTCCCATCCACCCTGGTCTTAAACACATCCAGTGTTGGGGCATCTACAACCTCCCTGGGCAAGCGTCTCACCACGTCAGGGTGAAGAACTTCTTCCTTACATCTAATCTTCCAGGTCTCTTCCAGTTTGAAGCCATCTACCCTTGTCCTATCACTACAAGCCCTTGTAAAAAGTCCCTCCCCGGCTTTCTTATAGGCCCCCTTCAAATATTGGAAGGCCGTGATAAAGTCTTCCTGGAGCCTTCTCTTCTCTAGGCTGAATAACCCCAACTCTCTCAGCCCGTCCTTGCAGTAGAGGGGTTCCAGCCCCCGATCATCTTTGTGGCCTCACAGGAAGATGCCCTAGGTATTTTCCTATACTTCCTAGCTACCTCTAAAAAATTAAATGTTGGGACTGGGAAGCTCTGTATTTGGTGAAAGAATGGGTACTGGCATGGTCAAAGGGAAAAATCTGGTGGAGGAAGTAAAAGAAGGAAACACTCTCAAGCTTTCCAGGATTTCTGAATTTCAGAATTAAAAAACCAAACCAAATCAAAATGAAAAGCCAGAATGAAGACAATATTATTTGACACTGTGACATCTTTCCTTTCACCTGTAGCCCTCACATGATTTCCATTTACCCTTCTCCACCTACAGACTCAACTCATCTTCCTCCACAAACTAACTCTTGATGAATCTGACTTTGTCAGTCCTGGCTCCGTCTTACCTTAGGACTTGCTCAGCTCATTATTACCCACAGCCATTTTGACTGATCTCCAGTCACATTCCCAGGCACACCTCCAGCTCTGCTGTCTGAAAATGCTTCAGTTATAACCACACCTCTCAACACAGCTCACTCCTGAACACTTTCTGCATACTTGGAGTTTAGGTTGGAGAAGCAGCTGGTGAAGTTAGATGTTACTGCTCCACAAACCCACTGACAGATGCAGAAACATTTGCTCTCCTATCTCTGACCACCTGCGCTGTGCATGCATCTGCTGCAATATCTAGAGAAATAGGAGATCAGGCACCAAGAAAACTAGTCCTAGATATGGAAAACCTGTTGTGAGTCCATGTGGTTGAAGAAAGTCAGTTCTGTGGAAAAATTAGGTAATAACTTGGAGGCACATGACGAACTGTTTAGTAGGGGGAATATGTTGAAACAAGTAAGATGTAGATTTAAAACTTTGATTGAAGAAAGTACATCTTCAAATGGTGTGTAATGAACTTCAGGAATTTGTATCCACGGGAGGTGATGGAAGCCAATTTAAAATGGGATTAGACAAACTCATGGATGCCAGGTACATAAATAGCTACTACAGGGAGCAGGCAGAGATGTGTCTTGTAACATCCCTAACAAGCTGTGGGTGTTGGGCAGCAGGAGGGACCACAGAAAGAGGTCACACTCATGGACTTTCCCAGAACAGTGTTTTCTGTTGTCACTGTTGGAGGCAGAAACCTGGGCGAGATGGACCATTGGCCTAAGGGCAGTTCTTGTACCCAGTATAAATATAAATAAATACCTCAGATATCTGGATTTGCTTTAGTTTTAGTAGTACAGTATCCAGGAGTTGTGAAGAGAATACGGTAACAATAAACACTGAATAAAACATTGTTAGGTGTTTTGGGGAACAAACTACAGCCAGGCACAAAAATGGCCATCTCAAATATGTACTGAAGAAAAGGTTACTCTTTCATGGTCCAACATTTTTGGTATCAAATAGAATCTGTGCCTGAGAGAGACAACCAACATTCCTGTTCTGGTGTCCTTAGTACTTTGAAGGTGTGGGAATGGGCAGTTTTGAGGGTACTTACAGAGATCTCTGGAGACCCAAGTCCAGAGGAAGGTACCTGCTGTACAGATGCAGTTATACCACATGGCCCTGTTTATCTCTCATGAAGATGCCTGCTGGGTGCAACTTGGAGTTTTGGCATGTTTTTATGGATCAACATGCTCTTTATTTTGTTAAACACTCATGATGCAGCAGTGATTGACTTTCTGTCCTGATCTATGCTCTTCCCAAGTGACCCAATCTGCTGCCAATGCATCACTCATCCTTCTGTCAGGATGTGGCACAAAGTAAGACATTTAGAGGAACAAAGTAAACACCATTTAATGATAAAAGATGAGACAGCTTGTATTATTCTTTAAATTTGGGGACAAATTCCTTTCTGGCTCAGTACCTTAGCTACAAATTGATTTCCCTGAAGTTACATAAGGCATAAAACCAGCCCTTTGTCACCAAAAGCAGTACAGCTGTTTCCAGGACTATGAGTCATGGGCATGACTCTCTTTTTATCTTCCCACTGGCTTTACAAAAATATACTTTAAATCAATTTTGCTTTTCAACACCAAAGAGAAACAGCATTGAGTTCTCCCAAGAACTGGAGATTTTGGCAAAATGTTACGTTTTCATACACAGTGAAGGCTGTATTGTGAAGTTATTGATCCAGATATTGTGTTATAAATATCTGAAATCTATGTATTTGCATTCATCTTTTCTAAGGCTTTTGGTCTGGCTTAAGGGCTGAGAAGACAGCAGGCATCCTAACTGCTGCGTTCAGGATCAAGTGTAAAAAAAATCAGTGAAGGATCAATGAGTGAAATCTCCACAATTTTTAACAGTTTCACATCTCATGCATACTTGCATCACTTTCAACAAATGAGTAGTTTTTAGTAAAAATAGTGGCAGAGGCATGACAATGCAAGAAAGGCTGAGACACTACGTGGTAGTTGTATATATTATGAACTTCTCATAGAATGGTTTGGGTTGGAAGGGACCTTAAAGATCATCTCATTCCACCCCCTGCCATGGGCAGGGGCACTTCCCACTAGACCAGGTTGCTCAAAGCCCCATCCAACCTGGTCTTGAACACATCTGGTGATGGAGCATCCACAACTTCCCTGGGCAACTTGTGCCAGTGTCTCACCACCCTCAGAGTGAAGAACTTCTTCCTGATTTCTAATCTCAATCTCTTCTCTTCCAGTTTGAAGCCATCAACCCTTGTCCTATCACTACAAGCCCTTGTAAAAAGTCCCTCCTGCACTTTTTTGTAGGCCCCCTTCAGATACTGGAAGGCCACAAGAAGGTCTTCCTGGAGTCTTCTCTTCTCCAGGCTGAACAATCCCAACTCTCTGAGCCTGTGCTCACAGCAGAGGACTTCCTGCCCTCAAATCATCTTCATGGCCCTCCTCTGGCCCCACTCCAACAGGCCTGTGTCCCTCTTGTATTAAGGGCACCAAAACTGTACGCAGTTGTAGTAATCCTTCAGATAATAAACCTATGAATAAGCCCATACATGAGTCAGTGCAGCATCAGGCCCCAGCTCTGCGTTTTAAAAAGCGATGCTGCTGCTTAGCAACTGTTTTCTGCCTAGGTGAAAGCAGAAACCTTGCACATCATAAACAAACACATAGGTCCATGCAGAGGCCAAGTTAAATAAAGTAGTATCTTTTACCCCAACTCCGCCTGTTCCTCTTTTTTCACGGTAAAAAGTGTCCATGAAAAATCAGAGGCAGTATATAGGACACAGAGCAGGGATTTAAAAAATAAATAAGTAGGAAAGAAATATGATGCTCAGGAAGTTTTCAGCCACTATGGAAAATTTAAAAAAAGACCTCCAAAGGAGATACAAATAAATTAATTCAATCCTTTAAAGCAGATCTAAATTTTTCCTTTTTTTCTGCCCCAAGTAATAATTACAAATATGTCTTATTCCTTCCATAAAACTTAATGTGGAATGGAGAGAACACGGGGTTACTTTTGATATCTTTATTTACAGTTATCTTTAATGAGGTCAGCCAGATGTACTCATGCACTGAAATTTCATTAATGCCCAAGGCTGACCGGATGAACTTCAAGAAGAGAGCTGCAGCCAGCACGCCACACTCTTGAGTGTGCTGCCTGACATACCATGTGCTCTCTGGTGAATTGCTAAGAGTCCAATTTTCAGACATCTCTGTATCCCTAGGAGTGCAGCTGTCACCCATACATCATGTTTTCTAAAGAAAAACTTAAAGAAAAGGAAATTAGGTGCCTAAATCTCAGAGCAGCTAGATGCTTAATCTATTAAGGTACTTCTGAAAATCCCATTAGGCATCTAAATATCTTGGGAAAAACTCTGGTCTTCTGAGGTTGGGCAAAATCCCCTTGAGACCTATGGGAGTCACTCTAACTTCAGGAGGTTTTGAGTTAGGCCTAAAAGAAATCTGGGGATGGAATTTTTATGAGGGCTTGTAGTGATAGGATGAGGGGTGGTGGCTTCAAACTGGAAGAGGGAAGTTTAGATTAGGCGTAAGGAAGAAGTTAAGTGGGAGTGTTGCTCTACATGAGGATAAGGAGGCTCTACAGAGAGACTTGGATATATTGGATCGATGGACCAATGTTAACGGTATGAGCTTCAACAAGGCCAAGTGCCAGGTCCTGCACTTGGGCCACAACAGCCCCATGCAATGCTACAGGCCTGGGGAAGTGTGGCTGGAAAGCTGTCTGGCAGAAAAGGACCTGGGGGTAAGTATGAGCCAGCAGTGTGCCCAGGTGGCCAAGAAAGCCAATGGCATCCTGGCTTGTATTAGAAATAATGTTACCAGCAGAAGTAGGGAGGTGATTGGTCCCCCTGTACTCAGCACTGGTGAGGCCACACCTTGAGTATTGTGTCAAGTTTTAGGCACCTCAATACAAGAGAGATATCGAGGGTGCTGGAGCGAGTGCAGAGGAGGGCAACAAAGCTGGTGAAGGGCCTGGAGAATAAATGTTATGAAGAGCAATTGAAGGAGCTGGGACTGTTTAGTTTGAGGAAGAGGAGGCTAAGGGGAGACCTCATCACTCTCTGCAACTACCTGAAGGGGCATCATGGAGATGTTGTTGCTGGTCTCTTCTCACAGGTAATTAGCGATAGAACAAGAGGGAATGGCTTCAAGCTGCAACAGGGCAGGTTTAGACTGGACATTAGGAAAAAATTCTTCATGGAAAGAGCAGTCAGATACTGGAATAGGCTGCCCAGGGAGGTGGTTGAGTCACCATCCTTGGATGTGTTTAAGGGTCTTTTAGATGTGGTATTGGGGGATACAGTTTAGGGGAGAACTTTGTAGAGTAGGGTTGATGGTTGGACTTGATGATCTCAAGGGTCATTTCCAACCTGAATTATTCTATGATTCTATGAATTACTGCCTGTGTGGCGAGCCGGGTGGAGGACTGTGATTTATACAGGCGGGCTGAGCAGCGGGCTGCGCTTGGTGGCTTTGGAGGGGAATGAAGAGCATTGAGCATGGTCCTGTTCATCACAGGCAAGGAGCTGTGCCTGCTGCCCTCACCATCGCTGAATGTGAGGCAGGGCTTTGCAGCCTCTCTTCAGAGCAGAAGCGTAGCTCTCAACCATACACCTAAGTGACCTTAAAAACACTGAGCATCGCCAGAGAGGGTGATGCAAACAGGCTTCTTCCACGTCTCTGTGGTGTTACTTGTGGTGGGGCTGCAATGTCTGAGTTACAAAGGGCTTGGGAAAGACCTGAACCCAAGTGAGTTCTTGATGGACATGGGTGAAAGCTCTATTTCTGCCCAAAATGAGAGATGGTGGTTTGTTGAACGCAACGTGGCCAATGCTGTTTGTAGCAGGGTAGTGTAGCTCCAGTCAATGCTGTTGGGGACTCTGGTAAGTTCCTTTGTGCCTCGGTTTCCCTGTGTGTAAAGTAGGAGTGTGCTCTGGAACCATGTCCATTGGGGTGTGTGGGGAATCACATTAGGAAAAGCTCCTCTTCCCTGGGACTTGCTAGTGTAAGCATGCCTTAAGTATTCAGCTAAGATGTTTCACTGATTTGGCTTAAGCAGAGGAAAAAAGGTGTCTTTGAACTGTCTGTGCACAACATCTGCTTTCTGACACCTCCTTTTTGAGTATAAAAATCCAGTCCTTTCCATGGTGAATGCCGGAAGAGGCATTTCTTCTCTCTTGCCTTGTTGCTTTAGGACGAGGGTGTCAGCAGCTCTGAGAGCTCTTAGGACTTTGGGTTGTCCCAGCTTTTAGGATGTGTGCATCTCTGTAAGCCTCCTGAGCACATCATAAGCAACATGGGACTGCTCCCACATGGGAACCAGCTGCTGTTAATGTGCCATGAGTTGACTTTCCAGTACATGGCACTGGTCATTAAGTGGGTAGGGTAGGGTGAACTGCAAAAAAAAGAAGGCACGGGTGCTCTTCTGACCTTCTGCATATGCAGCTTGGGGCTGGTTGGTCTTTCCTCTGTTTTCCATCCCAACTCATTGCTGTCCAGAGAAGGAGGGTGGAGAATTTGGCACGGTGCAGAGGACAGGGTCAGACTGTCTGCACCCGCACAAGGTTTGGCTCTGGTGAACTGCTCCATCCCTGCTCAAACAGATGTAAAGCAGTTCTCTGATGAGATTAACTCCCTGAAATGTGGTAAGAAATCTCTTCTTGGGGTGCTTTCATCTCTTGCCCATCAGCTGCTATTCTCCACCAACACAAAGAAAATTAATAAGTTAAACTCCTATCCTGCAAGCTATTAAAAAAAAAAAAATCTCTTCTAGTGTTGCCACATCATGTAAATCAACTGTATTTTCTGAAAGGACTCGTGTTTGCTTATGTGCTCTCCCTTCAGAGGAGACAGTGCTGGAGCACAAACATGGAAGACTGAAATAATCCCCAAGGTGGGAATAAAGTGCCGTTCCTGCAGGCTTAAGTAATTTCACAGGGCTGCCTCCGCTGATTGCAGAAGGACAAGAATGACTTCTTGCTGCTGAGCATCACGTGCAAAGTCCTGGTGGGACCCAACACTGACTCAGCTCCATCTCTGGATACTTCACCTCCGACTGACCTGTCCACGAGCCAGTGGGCTGCTGCAGGGCTGGTTTGCAGCTCGGGCACTCCAGGCTGTGCCGCTAATTAAACAGAATGAGTTGCACAAAGCCAAAGAAAGAGCTGGGAGAAGGGAAAGTTGGTTTAGTGGTTGGGTTTTGAAGTAGGACCTGGGTGTTACGAGCTTCTGCTGTATGCGTGTGTGCACAGGGCACATGTGAAGATATGCTTTTTTGCTGGACCCAGCTTTTACTGTTACAGCAGCTAAATGTGGCACAGAGGCAGCGATACAGAGGGAGCGAGCAGCAGCAGCAGGTTGCAGCAGGTTGCAGCAGACCATGGTGCATGGGCACAGATGTGGCTTCCCTGCCTGATGCTGGTGGGCTGTGCTCAGCTCCGAGCAGAAGTTGGGAGAAAGCCATCAGCAAACCAAAAGGGGCTGGTTTGTAGGTGAGATCAGCTTGGCCAAAAAAGGTTTGCAAGGGCTGAGCTCTAAGAGAAGAAGAGCAGAGGGAAGTGGGCAGATGGGGTCTCATGGCTTCCTTCTTGCAGCAGCCGAGCTCCTCACGGTCTTTGCCTTCATCACCCCTCCAAAACCCAGGTAATGGGGGCAAGCATCTGTCCTACTCACTTTTCAGGAAACGAAGGGGCAGAAAGCCTGACCATCCCCCTGGTAAAGTAGAAGGGGAGCATCCACTGGGGCAGAGAAAGTCCCCAGAGCAGGTACAGTGGTGTCTGCGAGTTGCAGAGACATGAGGAGGGCTCAGGACAACTGTTCCTTATCTCTTTCTGCACAGGCATGTCATGGAAGATAAAGTAAAAAAGGAAGGTGATAACACATATTGAGTCTGCCTGTCTGCTTGCTGGCCCTCAGAAGCAGGTTTTTCTAACCTATTTACTTGTCAGTGGTGATTTTTGGATCAGCCTGTGACATCTTCAGAGAGAAACAAGGCTTTTTTTCTTCTTGTTTAATGTCTTGCAAAAGAAGTCTTTCCTTCAAGCATGAATTTCTGGCATTTCTTGCAGGGAAAAGAAGGTCCTAGGACTTGTTTGGTGTTCCTGTGTTAAATGCCACCCCATCCCGTTGCGAACACTGTGGTTTATCCACATCTTTTCTATGTAAGGCTGTAGGTGTCTGGTTCACCACGGGCCAGTTGCTCCTACACTTGGAAACCAATGACGGTATTAGTCATGTCTCAGTGCTGATATTGAAATCAGCTGTTTCATGGCCAGTTGAGGAATTTCAGTGCAGGGTTGTGGATGTCTCAGTGGGACCATAGCAGGGAAAGGAAAGCTCGTCTCGCTGTGAATGGGGCTGTGCTATGAGCTCATCCTGGCTTTGGTCTTGCTCAGCTCATCATCTTGCATCAGGTTGCAGCAATTATTCAGCCCAGCAGTTGTATCTGAAGAACAATATTAGGAAGTTGGTCCTGTGTCCTGAAGGCTTCTCTGGTTCTTCTTTCTCTGTTAAATTCAGGAGAAACTGGTGGTAAAAAATATTAGTGTTGGCTATTTTGAAGGTGAAAAATAAATGTTCTGGCTTGAAAAGCCAGAGCTGCGGTGGGAGTTTCAAGCCAAAGATTTATTCTAGCACCTGTGGAAATATTCTTTGGCCATAGTGTTTCATGGGGTCTAATTTAGTTTTGCCAGGAAGGCCCAAACACCCATGGAGAAGGATGAGGGATTAGCAGGATACTCTGTTACCACCGGCATCTCAGGCCTCTGCTTCTGGCTGGGAATGCTTCCTGGCATCACACTGTAAGGAAATAAGGAAATAGCCCAGGGCATGGAGACAGAGGCTTTTCTTGCTGGGTGCTTTGCTAATGTTCCTCCAAGGTTTGTATAAGGGGAGGTTTGGGCTGTCCCTGCAGACTACAGAAGCAGAACTTGCAGGCAAGTTTCCCAGGCACAAAAACCACTCCAGAAATTGGCTGCTTGTAGTGGACAAGCAAAACTCAGCATGAGCTGTGGGGACACCTGCCCTGGAGGCTGGCATGTGTTGGACCCTGCTGGAGTTGATGGCAGTGTTGGAGGTCAACAGCCAGGTTTGGGGGGTGAAATTCAAAAGAATGCCAATTTTTTGCTGGAGGAGGAAGGATCTGCAGTAGGATAAATGAAAGAAGAGTCAACAGTGTGTACTGATAACAACCTAAAGCTATTAGCGCTGCGATAGAGGGGCCGATCTGACTTCCTTGTGCTGGATCACAGTGGTGGAGGATGTGGTTTCACCAGCATGATGCCTGAAGATGCCAGTGTGCAGCTGGCAGCTTGAAGCTTGCAGGACTGGAGATGACAGAGCTAGCCCATCAGGTGACCTGTACCTTCATGCTGGATGTGCAAGCTACAGGCCTTGGGCTACTAGTCAGCCATTTGGAGCTGGGATGGCTGCTCTGGTTCAGGAGATGCAGTTGAAGGATTTATCTAGGACCCAGTTGAAGAGAAAGCCTGGAAAGGTGTGCCTGAAATAACAGCTCTTCTTAGTGCCCATCCAATTCAAGGAGACCTCAGCGCTAGGGTCCATTTCAGTGTGGTTTGGGAGAGCTTTGCCAGGCTGGGACAATGTGGGGGGAAGGCTGGGTAGGCAACATGTTAACTGAAAAACTCATTTGCTTCTCTGTGGATGAAGACTGCAGAGTGCTAAGATGAAGGACTTGAGGGTTGCCCAGGCCCACTGACATGCTGGATGCTACAAGCCTTCATCCCAGAGGTTTATGTCAGCATCTTTGCTGGAAGCACAGGTTTTTCTATCTGAAAGAAGAACAGTGACAAAAATGACAGTGAAGCACCAGCTGTCTTCTCATCCTTTTGTCCCTCACTGTCACTCTTCAAGAAAGAAACCCCTGGAGCCTGTTGGACACATCCATCCCTTAGTGGAAACTCCTGCTTTGGCTGGATCCAGACTGGCTATGTAATGGTTGAGTCAGCAGTGCCTGTTCTGTGCAAACAGTGACTCTTTGCTGGTGCAATCCGTTTGTGTAGAGCTGGGTGTTTGGGAGATGCAGATCAGCCCAAGGAGGAGGCATGGTGCTGTGGACCCCACTTGTCGGAGTGCTGTGAGCCACCTTATTCTTGTGCCTTTGCTTCTGACCATACTAAACTTGTGAGAACCAACTGTGCAAGTCTAGACTTGTATCCTCAGTGCCAGGGCATGGAGCTCAGCTGAGCTCCCATGGGTGTGAAAACGTGGAATAGGAGCTGATGCTGGAATCACAATCTGTAAACCTCATTTGGAGCTGCCTACTGCCTTGTTACTGGGACCGACTGGTGGTTCTTTTGGTCTTCGCTTCAGACCCCAAGAGCAGAGGTTGGGTAGAAGCCACCGGTGGGAGGAAACTCCTAATCAAGTTGGGAGCAAGGAGAAGCAAAAGCCTGTGCTGCAATCTGCATCAGCTGGAAGTGCAGGAGCTCTGGTGTGACTCAGCAATGGAAGCAGCAGGTTTTCGATGAAGCTGTCTCCTGCAAAGTGAGCTTGAGGCGTGGTTGTTACCAGGCACAAGTTCTGGCTTACAGCGTGCTATCATCTGCTGGGCATTGCTCTGGCACAGATCCATCACGTGCTGAATTTCCTTTGCAGGAGATTCCTGGGCAAAGGTATGTCTTCTGTCTAGGTTGGCCTGAGTTCATTTGGCACACACTGCCAGCATCTTTGCTGGGAAATGAAATATCAACAAGAGCAGCTTAATGGCCCTGACTGTCAAACAAAGCAGAAATATTCTAATTTTTAATTGGGAAAGGGAGGACTTTGACACTTCTTATTGCTGAATGAGATGGTAGTGCTTTCTCTCCGAGCAGGCAGCAGCTCCTGGGTGGGTGGGCAGGAGGAGATGTGCTTGCTTCTCTCTGCCTGGCTTGGAGGTGCTGCTGTGGGTTTGGGGGTGCAAAGAGCACCTCTTGCCCCTTGGAGAGGACCCAGAGCCTACAAATGGGGCAAGAGGCATGGAGAACAGCAGAAAGACTGTTTTCTGTGTCCATTCAGCACCTCCAGTGAAATCTGGGATTAGTTTCTCTTCTTGGCCAAGTGCAGGGGCTCTCTGGCTATGTGTGGGTTAATCTGTCACATCCAAGACAGCCCCTGGGGCTCAGGAGAGAGGCCAGCAGCCACCACCCTCAAGCCTTTCTGCAGTGATATGTGATGAAATGAAGAGGAGGATCTTAGTAGCACTTACTGGAAATGTTTGCTGGCGAGTTAGTGAGCTGGCTCTCGCAGGGCAGAGCTTCTCCGACCAGCCCAGCCTGCAAATTGCCTGCGTCTCCTGGGATCTCATTGCCTGATTTTGTGCAAAATGCTCTTCCACTGATCACTTAAGCTGTGTTTCACTGATGTTCATGGTGTGTCCTGGCCATCCCTTCTCGAGTGGTACCCTGTGCTGCCATGAAGGGACTGGGGTGGAGAGGGCAGAGGAGGAAAAGTTTTGCTTAGAAAAACCTGTATTAAGTGCTCTGCTAATCAAAACCCTTTGGCTTCAGTGAGACTTAAACATGTGCTTATAGTTAATCAGGTATTTAAGTGGTTTTATGACTTGGCAAGCATGAGGTAAGATATCCTGGAGGAGAGCAGAACCGTGGCCTCCCAACTAAAGGTGTTTGAAATGTGGACATTAAAGACAGAAGGCAGCAGAGTGTGAGTCTGGGCACGTGGGTTTAGCTTGCTCTGACTCACTTTCTCTGGTTTGTTCAGCCTGGCTGTGGCCATAGCTCTTGTGCTACGTGTCAGCTTGGCATCACATACTTTAGGGCAGAGCTCCTGTAAAAAAGACATGTCACAGGCTTGATTAGGAGTTAATTGGAGAAGAGGGTGATACCCTGATTTTTCCCTAAGCTGGAGCTGTGTGGATGCAGCTGGTTTCAGAGCGTGTCTGTTATCATCCCATGATTAGGGGGATAGCTTGCCGGCTCAGCATGGTGGGTATGTTTGAGCAAAAGCACATGTGGTGGGTGTTTAATGAAACTGCTTCTGAACCACCTGCTGTCGGTGTCTGGAGAGAAACAAGCTGCAAGCTCCAAGTCCAGTTCTTGAAATGAGGTTGCTGAGGAGTTTGTCCCTTCCCTGGGCAGCTCGGACAACCCCTGCCCCTTGCATGGCTTTTGGGATCACACTGGATGGTAACCAACCATGGGTGTGTGCCTCCATTCAGCAATGGAAGCCTTTTTTATCATAATCACAAGGATTTGATGGCACATACTCTGTCTTCTTTTCTTTTTTTTGGGGTAAGGTGAGGAGAGTGCCAACCCTATGTGTTAAATTGCAGCCTTCCGGATTTCTTCTCCCTGCTGCAACCACTTTGTGTGGTGTTATCTGATTTTCTTGCTGAGTATTTCTGCTGTGGCTGCTCAGCCCTGGTGCTGGCTGCATCCCACCGTGGGAGAACAAGCCCCACCGAGCTCATTAGGTGGCCTGGGCTGGTCTTGAATATGTCTCCATATAAATACACAACATTACAGTGATTATTATGCAAAGCGTAGATTATTCTAGCATACAAGTGTGTTATATATTGATTTGCCATTGCTTTGAATCCCATTACACGAATCTGCTTTATTAATGGACTTTGTCCATGCTTGAGATTAACTATGATGCTGGATTTGCAAATGAAAGAATTGAAATTCATGTTGTCCATATTAATTACTTGTGCTGTGCTGACCACCTTGGCAAGTCGTTAGAAGCTGTGGAAACTTTTATTTTTATTCCATTCCTGTTGCTCTGTCTTAACTAAGAAAATGAGTTTGGTGCTGTGGGATTTGTTTGTTTTGCTCCTTTGCTGGAAGCCTCTTTTAGCTGTTGAGAAGGTACTAAGTGTAGAAGGAGGCTTTATGCTTGCTGTGGAGTAGGCTGTTGTTAACTCAGATGCCTTAATGCAGAAAAGGGGCAGGAAGGTTTTATTTCAATGTCCAGTTCAACCCTATTTTCCCATTTCTGAGCTAAAATCTACCTGTGTCTTGTTCCCTCTAAGGTTTTACAGTGCAAAATCTCTTTTTTATTGGAGTCAGCTGCAGTCTGTTCATTTAAATGATCTTTTTGTAACGTTCGCCACATTCCACAGTAGCCAGTTTTAAAAGTTAATTCAATATTTCTCTCTTTCAAAGATGTCTTAAATGACTTCCTTTCAATAACCTACTCTGGAAAAGAGCTGTGTTGAGGAATCATTGATGCTTATTTTTACTAATGCCTGTATCAATAAAATCTGAGGTTTTATTCTAGCACCTATCTGCTTTGAAAGATCCCAAAGCAATTGTCAAAGCATTTGTATAGACTTCCAGTGCCGAAATTCAGTCCCTTTGAAGTAGAGCTTAGTATTCAGTGAGCGGTAACAATACGTTCCTCCATAGCTAATGCAATAATAATCAACCAATGGCTTGGAAGTGAAAAAAGGATTTATATATCAGTTATTGGATTGCAAGATAGTATTGTATCTTCAGTCATGGATTGATTTCTTCTGGGTGCTGGGTGGGGGGGGGCTGTGGGGGCGGGTCCAGGAGGCTTCCCGGTGATCTGGTAGCATCATTATCCACACTGCAGGTTCAACGTGAAGTGCCTGGGAATTTCAGTACTTGGGGATGGTGTGGGAGTGTTTCCCGGCAGCTCGCACGGCTGCCTCCGTGCTCACTGCTTGGCAGAGCTGTGCATCCCAAGAAAAACCCTGTCTCAGAGAGATGTAGGTAATCCCCACCTCAGCATCTTTGGCAGCACTGCTGACACAGACCTGATTGATCCCCTGAAATGATCGAGTTTCTTTTTCCGTCATTGGATTGCAACAGCTCTCCTGGCTGAGGAGAGGATCTTCAGAAAGCTGCATTTTGAATGAGTAGAAAAGCAAATGGGACTTTTCAACCATGATTTGCCATTTCTTCTGTACTTGGCTGGCTGGGGATCGCCTGCTCCTGGGAACAGCTGACTATGCTGTGCTCAGAGAGGGCTTTTCACCCAACAGGCAGGATTGCACCATTGTACATCAGAAGGAGACCCGTGCTGACCTCCTCCTGAAATCTCTCACGGTGGCAGCTGCTGGAAACAGGAGATGGGACTCAAGCGGGCCAAGACAGTAAATCCTGCTTTCCCACTAACGAGGGGCTGGTTCCACAGCATTAATGCCGGAGCGAGGCAGTTCATGCTGTGTTGTGTCAATCTGTGGAGTGAGGGCAACTTGCAGGAAGCCGCTGGATTAGAGCAGGAAAGCGTGAGAAGTGAGGACTCCCATTCTCTCACTTTTTCTCTTAGGAAAGAGGGTGGTCTCCAGTGCAGGCCAAGTGAGGCTGGCCTTTCTGCAGGCTTATCTTGATTTCCATCCCATCAGCCAAACCTCAGCTCTAGGAAAATCCAGCTTCTCCCAGTGTCCTCCTTGAGGTCCCAGCTGGACAACCTTGATGTCAGCTGTGGACCATCTGGCCCAGCTGCAGACCATCTGTCCTCCTGTCCATCCATCTGCTGCCATGTGGGGTGTCCCACAGCCAAGTCCTGGTCCTTTCTTTACTGGGGTCTCTTCTTTCCCTGACAGTGATTCCCCCAAACTTACAGGACCTTAATTACCTTGGAGACTTTTGCCCTTTTCCTATAGTTTAATGAGACTGGCTGACACACAGAGCTACCTGGGGAAGGATGGAGAGGTGAGGGATGGACAGGCAGCACAGTTGCCTGTGTGATTCATTATGAAGAGTCAAGATTTTTGGACTCTCTTCTCAGCGTATCCCTTAGCAGAGGGATCTGCAGGGTGTTAATGAAATGCAGTATGCGCAGGTAGGAGATAAGGAGCAGGTTGCATGAAGTGCTTGTAAACTTGGTGTTGCTCCAAGAACTCTGATCGGTTGTAGCATGCGCAGGGAGACTTGTCTGTAATTTCAAACAGGGAAAGATGTGTGATTGTAATGCTGCTCTTGTATCAGGAATCATTCATTTGCTGTATGCCCAGACACTGGGGCAGTCTCTAACAGGCGGTGGAAATGATGAAGACGAGTGATTCCTCCTCATCTGACCGCGTTGTATTCTATTTGGAAACATCTTCCCCTTTTCTGCGAGGATCTCAGTTCTGCCTTTTTGTTGTGTTCCTGTAAATACTTATTATAAAGATGTGTGTGTGTATTCAGCGCACATGAACACAACACAGTACAATATCTGCATGCACAAATAAAAGTCTTTAGTGCCCACAAGGCATCTGCTGTCACCTTCCAAGGACAAGAGTTGTTTGAGTGTTCGGTTACCTCCAACAAAACAGTGGGGGCCTAAAGCAAAGCTTTAAAATGTAACTAGTATTGATGGGTGATCAGCTGCAGAACAGATGGGGCTGTTCTTTGGCTGGAAGAACGGGTGTGAAAGCCATGCAGAGCTCTGCGCTTGCTGTGCTGGAAAACGAAGGTGAGAACACTACGAGTGGGATTTTCCTGCTCCAGTTGCCTAAACATTAAATGCCTAGGATAAACTAATTAGGGGGGCTTCTCTTGGTGGATAACTGAGAGACAGCCACATCCAGAGACTGACTCAGCCCAGCTGCTTTAGAGCAGGATGAATCACTGTCTTCATGTTAATTGACAGTAGACCAAGCTTAGGTGACAAGTTTGCATTCTTATGTGACGGGAGATGAGATGCACCATATCCTGTAAGTCCATTTTCTGACAGACATCTTGGAGACTTTTTCAAGGGAAAATAATTAGTTTTTTGCATGTGGGGTGGCAGGAGGAAGAGATGCAGTTAGGAGCTGGCAGCACAGGGTGGTCAAGGCTAGAACGGGTGCGCAGCCTTCATCCTGGGGATCACCTGCTGACCCGTGCTGGGGCAGGAGCCCCTGTGCAACCCCTGCTGCCTTTAATAGTGAAAGGTACGAGTCACAGAGCAAAAGGAATGATAAATTGAAATTCTGCTCCTGACCTGTGGTTTGGACACTGCAGTTGGCATCTGGGTTGCTCCAGCAAGCTCTTTAGCAGACACAAGAGGCTGGAAATAGCAGATGTTTGATTATATTTGTCATATTTCCTTTTAATGCTTCACTGTGGAGTTGTTAATGGGAGTTTCAGCAGCAAAAGCAGAGTTAACGTGGTGGGTGTTTTGCAGGGTTGATGCATTAACCTTTTCCTTTGGATTTTAGCCATGTAATGTGGTGGGCTCTGGGTGGAGCTGGCTAGCAGGAGGTGAGGGGGCCGTCAGAGTGGTCCTTTGGAGTTTGCACTTGGCTGTCGGCAAACTGGAGAGACTGGTGTGTTTGTTCGTAGCCTCAGTCACATCTTACCCTTAGACTTGTGGTTTTTCCTGCCCTCAACTGTCCTTTGTAAGAGGAAGACCTTGGGGGATCACTCTCCTTGGGAGTGTTTCAGCGCAGACCAAAAAAGGCTCTTGCGCCTTAGTGCTGAGGCTGCTGGGAGGTTGCTGCTGTCACCCATCCATCTGGGAGCAGGAGGAAAAGTGACAAGTCCCACCAGAAGCCATCTGGTGTGGGCTCCACGTGGCCGGCAGGACTCTGGCTTGGGCCTGGAGTAACCTTTCCCAGAAAGTGTTTTTTTATAGTGGGATCCCAGTGGCTCTGTAGATCAAGATGGGATGGGTAGCTGGGGCTATCTATTCTCACAAAATATCCACAGGCACTTTCCTAAAGCAGCCTGTTAGCTGTGGTCTGGCCAAACTCCAATTGGGGTAATTGCATTTGCCTTGCAGTTTAAAATAAATGCAGCACATTCTTCTGCAAATCTCTTATTCGCCGTTGTTTATTATCTGGATGGCAGCATCATATCTCTGCCCATTAATCCATCTCTCCGAGTTTCTGTAACTCCAGCCTCCTGGAGGGGGGGTTCTGGCTGCCACCATTTATTATTTGAGTCAATCTTCCAGGGAAATGTTTACCTCTTCCTTGAAACATTGATTTTCGAACTGCACCCTCACTCAAGGATTGAATGAGCAATCATTGGTTCCAAACTAATATTAACTCCATTAAAAAGAAAATATCCCACATATTTAAACTCCATTTTTGTGCCATTCTTGTGAATTAGACATAGAAATTTGTAATAGCAATTGCTGGTTGGTTTGGTGGTTCCTGGGGTGCGTTCTGAGATGCCCCTTCCAGACATACTGGTTCCACCACCAGATGCCTGGTCACAGCCAAGCCACGAAGCACTGCTAAATGTTGCCTGCCCTCTTTGAAGGTGAAAATTTGGGCATCTTTGAATTGCTGAGGTCTGTTTTATCCCAGAACCTGTCGGAATGCCAGTACCTTTCAGCTGCTTTACTCCTCTGTCAACCCATGAAATTGGTTCCAGTGTTAAAAAGCTGTTTGGGGAAGAGGAGGAGGAGATGGATGGACAGCGTGACTGTTGCAGCCTTGTTTTCTTAGGATACTGAGTTAAGAATTAAGCTGTTTATAGCATGTTTATTGCAATGTATAAACACATGGTTTATAGGGAGTGTACGCAGATGACCAGAGCTCTTGGGCTGCAATAAATGCACCGGACAGATAATCTTTCCAGCAATGCCCTTCCATGCTGCTTGGGCTTATCTCATAGGAAAGTAAAGCAGCACTAGACTTATGAGCTGTGAAGCAAATGCTGGAGGGCTCATCGCCTGCAAAGCAGGCGAAGGCTGGTTGCTGTGGCCAGCCATGGCTGACTGCAGCTGGCAAAACCATAAATACCAAGTTTTACAGTGTCTTGCTAACCTTGTAAGTCAACCAGACATTGAGGGATTTGTGATGGAGTCGAACATCCAAAGGATCAAAGGCAAGAAATACTTTGCTTGTTTTCAAGCGGACCCTTCACAAAGCATGGGGAATGAGCAGCTGAATATGTCCTCCACCAAAAAAACCAATCCCGTAGCCTTTGAGCAGCCCACACTGCTCACTGTTGAGTCACATCTCACATGCCTGTCTCTCTGAGCTGACCTTACTCACCGCATTGCTAATGCTCACTTCATGAAATCATTTTTCCCAGATAAGTAGCTGCCGATGATTGATTGCACACAATATTAATCCTTCTCTTCCTTCATGCCCATCCCTTGTTTATAATACCAGCCTCTCTGCTTGGAAATTCATTATGCTGCCCTGGATATTAGCGGAGATAAGAAACAGTTTTGGAAGAGGTACTGGCCAAAATAGCAGCTATCAAGATATTTATGAGCAGCTGTGATTGCAGGAGCTTGAGGTGATATTTTACACAGTAAAATAACCTCATCTGGGCAGCCAGTAACTGCATTCGCTCCATGTTAATGAAAGCAGCAACAGCATAACCTGCTTTATCCTATGACTTCTCACATGGATCTGCTGAATTTTCCTCTAATTGCAATTCAATTTGCAGTGACAAATAGTTTAATAAGTGAAAATGGGCTTGACTTCTGTTGTTTATGGCTCCTTGCTGCTTAGGGGAGTATTACACGATGCTGCATCTCATGGAAACACAACTTGGAGCTTCAAAAGCTGGTTGCTCAACTGTTAATGGTTGTTGTGCTGCATTTTTTGACAGGCAGCAGAAAGGGAATGACAAGTTCTTTTACCTGGCACCAGGGAAAGATAAGATGGGGGATACAAATGCCCAAATGCCTCGCATTTATTTTTCCTTTCCACTGGGAGAACCACATTGCTTGGGTAGTCTCGGCCTGGGGAAGTCAATGGTGAGCTCTTCATGGGGACAGGTTTTTGGGTGGAGGGGCTGGTTCTGTGGTTGTTGCTTGCAAAAGGGACCCAGGTTGAAGAGAGCAACCAGTACAGCATCAGCTCTGTGGGGCAGCAGGACTGACTGTGCCTGAGCTGTCACCTGGCTCGGTGTTTTTCCAAAATAATTGGGTTCTCTTATGCCTTTCATAGCTGTGGCTGGGAATTTTCCATTGCTGGCTGCCATGGAGGGAGGCATTACATTTTTCCACTTGACTTCTTTGATTTATATTTCTAATTCCTTCACAGGTTTGTTGGTTTGTTTGTTTGTTGTTTTTGTGGTTTGTTGGGGGTTTTTTTAGATCTAATAGCTTTGCATTGCTACATTTGCAGAAGGCTCCTAACGTGGAGGCTGAACACAACTAGTTAGTGGCAGGAAGCTTTCCTTCCAGCGGGTAAGCTGTCCCCAAGGACTGATGAGTGGTTTGGCTTTCTTTCAGCCTCCTAAAGCTGGAAACAAATCAGATAAATTGCAGGAAGGTCATGGGTGATGGCAAAATGAATTGAGCAAGTCTCTTGCTTTCCTATTGAGCCCCATAGTGATCTCCTCTCCCTACTCCTCAGCCTTGCCTGGCAAAGCAAGACATACTCAGTAAGGGGCACGGTTTGGGAAGACAGATTCAGGGGCAGCAGCTCAAGTTGCAGGGAGCTGCCTAAAATCAGGCCCAGCAGCTTCTTCCCCAGTGGCTCAGGGACGCAGAGATGTTCCCCCTTGCCTGCCACACATGCAAGCCTTCCTAAAGCATTTCAGCACAGTGCAGGGTTTTGGGTGCACACTAGAGAAACACCCCTCCAGCCTTCACCAAGAAAGCTATGGTCCTGCCTGGCTCAGGAGTACCATCATTTTAAATCCATTTACCTATTGAAAATTGTCCTTGTTATCCAGGTAAAGATCCCCTGGGAAAATGGAACGTGATGAAAAAATGCCCCCAGTGACTCGAGCCAGATGCTGGGCGTTTTCTCCAAAGCTAGTGATTCCTGATTTGCTGCTGACAGGATGAACTGGTGTTAAGTTATTAAATTGCAGATGAGCTCATCACTTGGCCTCAAACAAGTTTCAGCCTTGAGTGGCTTTAAAATATTACATGTGGTGGAAAAGAGACAATGCTGGTGTGGCAGAGAGATTTAGGGAGCAGCTGAGAAAGACATCTGCGCATAAAAATTGTGTACCAGGAGGGAGGGGGGAATACTTCACGTGAAAAATGTAAGCTCTCCCACGAGAGAGGAGGAGAAATTCTCTGACTTACTGGTTCTACATTTTAATTTTAGCTTAAGAGAGGATTGTCAGAGTTTTGAGATGCGTAAAGAGAAGTGGCAAGATTCTAAGCCTGGTTTGATCCCCAAAGATCCCAGTGTGTTGAGAGCTGTGTGTGCAGGATTACCTTTACCAAGCCCCCAAACCAGCTCCTTTGGGAGCATGTGGTGTTTGCCAGAGATGCCATAAGATCACGGGCCAAATCCAGCTCTTAACTTGATGTTTGCTCAATCCTAATGTTAAGCTCTGCCAGACTGGGAAGGTAACATCCACACTGCTGTTAGGAGGGGTGTTTCTCTCCCTGAAAGAGTGGGATTTTCCTTTAGGGATCACCCTGCCCTCCATTATCTGCACAATTTCTATTTCTCCCTTTTTTTTCTTCTCACAAAGAGCGCAAGCTTCTGATTCTGCACAGTCACACATGGATCGATGTGGTGCTGAAATACATGAGGAAGAAGATGGTCTTGA
>JAVSBS010022030.1:29321-46943 GCA_033124195.1 Coracias cyanogaster
AAATACATGAGGAAGAAGATGGTCTTGAACAATGGAATGAGTTTTTCCAGCCTAATTAAACCCAACCATGCTGGGGCAGCCTTGGTGGGCTGGCCTGGCCATCACAGTGATGCTCCTGGGGAGCACAGCTCATGCCCTCATCGTAGCTCTAGATCTCAACGCTGAGATTAATTCATGGTTTTTAAAGTGCCAACTTGGCAGAAGCTGTGGGATAGACCATAAGCTGGTTCAGCCTCTTTATTAAACTAGGCATGTTTGCAATCTGTGGGCACATGGGCTGGGTGGGTTTTGTGGCTGGTTGGATTTGTTGTTTTGGGAATATTTTAGTGCTCCTGGCAAGGGAGAACAGCCCCACACATGTGGTATTTTAACTACCTCAGCTCCTTTTTACCAAATAACATGTTTGCAAAGCCAGTGTTAACTCAGTGCTGCAGTGGTACCCCTAAAAATAACAAGGAAACCAGTACACTGAAGACTTGCCACCTTGTTTGTGGCCTGAGCTGTAATTGCAGGCAATGCGAGATCGCTCTGGCTGCTACAGCCAGCATCTGAAGGCAGAATAGATTTTCTTTTTTAAGCTAAGATGATAATTTTCAGCCTATCTGAAGTCACAGAGCATCAGCACCTAAAATCAATATGCTTTCCCTTGTGGTTCATGGGGGCTGGAGCGTCTCTGAGCTCAGCACAGGCTCCAACTTATTGCAGAGCAGCAAGGTGTTATTGGCTTGAATTTGTTGTATGAAAGCACAGGGGACAGGAGAAAGGGAACTTTTTCATTTACGTTATTATTAAATTGCATGTGTGGCTGTCAGTAATGAACTGCAAACTGTGACCCTGGAGCAGTTGAGCTGGGGACGTTGGCCTGAAGAAGGTTGTCTTGGGGTGCTTTGCCACCCACCTAAGCTGGCTGAATTGTAAGGTGTTGCCAGGGCTTGGGGACAATTCCCACCCTCAGCCACACGTTTCTGTCCCAGTCTGTGCCCTGGCTCTGACAGGCATAATGGATTTCTAGTAGTTGAGGCTTCTGAATTGTATTTCAATTTTTCTGCCTGGTCTTTATCCGTGTGTACGTGTACAAAGGGAAATTACTAAGATCTGTGGTTATCTTCTTTTTCCTTTTTTCTTATTTTTAAACCATGTAAATGTACTTTCTTACTGCAATGTTGATATATTGATTTCCTACAACAGCAGCCATACCCAACCCTACTACACTTCTACTTGCTTGGGCAAAAGCTGCACTCTGGGTGCTTTAGTTGTAGCACGTCTGAGGTGGGCTCCGTTTTCATCTCTACAGTGCTTCAACATCTCACTGAGCTGTTCTGCTCAGCTCAGCTCTATCAGGGAGATAATGCCCCTATGTGATGCCTTCCTTTCAAATGCATCATTTCTAAATGTGTTTGTGGTTGTGGGTGATAAGTGCATTTGCATTTAGGCTACTTTTTTGGAGGATGATGGTGAAGAAGATTGTCCCAGCCCTTGCTGCAGTGTGCGTTCATCTGAGAGGAGTGCTCTCCTATGCCCCTGATGGGCTGCTGCTGAGGAGCAAAACATAGTGGAGATAAAACATTTGAAGTAAAAGGAGGACACGACATTTAACCCTCCCCCTCCTCATCCCGGTGCACTAAGATATTTCATATAATGATGAGCTCTCTGCCAAAATTCCTCCCAATATTGTGTCTAAGGAGTGCAATTCATAGAAAATAGTCTTGGAGGGAACCTCAGGAGGTCAGATCCATCCCTAGGGCAGGATCAGCTCGATCCAAACTTTTTTCTGACACATCCTTGTCCAGCCTCCAATGGCAGAGCCTCCATCCCTTCCCTAGGCAACATAGTCCAGTACTTTGCTCTTCCCAGACCCCCTGAGTTTATCCTCCTGTGTCTGTTGCTGCAATCTTAGGCTCATTCCTTCCTCCCTATGCACAGCAGACCCAGAGCATATCTACACTATATTTGTTCTCCAGTTCCAGTTTCATGCTGATGGAGCTGTTGTGTTCTCTGGACTCATCTTTGATTTTACCTGGTTGCCAGCACACTCTTTGCTGGGTGGATTTACGGCCTGTGAGTGGCGTGAAGGTGTTCATCCTGTAGCCCTAACACCTCTTTGCAGAGCAGATAAAGTCCAGCTTTCTCCAGGGTGACATGCTCTTATATCCCTTCCTTGTGTTTGGTGATGGTGGGGATCACTTTCTTCTAGGCTTCTTCATGAGGACCACCAATGTGGGCTAGTTTTAAGATCCACACTAGCACTGGCCTTTGTAGCACATCTAATATTGTTCCTTTACCCTCTTTTCTGCAGGATTTAGGAATGGAGTCAACCTCTTTGGATGATGTCCTCTATCGATATGCCAGCTTTCGAAACCTGGTCGATCCAATCACTCATGACTTGATCATCAGTCTTGCTAGATACATTCACTGCCCCAAACCGGTAGGTACCATGGTCTCATCACACCTCCATAACTGTGCTGGCTTGGGAAATGGCTCTGTTGGGAGCGTGGAGCTTATCCCTGAGTGCCAGGGAAAAATGCTCCTGGTTACTTGTACTTGTGTATCTTTGGACCAAGAGGACCTGCTTGGACACGATAATTTGGTTGCACAGTACTGGGCTTTGCAGCTAAGTGACATTCACCTGACATTAGTACTTTGTGTGTTCTCGCTTTGTTTTTGCAAATTCCTTCTGCTTTCTACCACTTTGTGTTTCTGTGTTAAAGACCTTACCCCATCAGGAATGCTTTCTGCCTTGCAAGGATAACAGAACATTCCTCACCCTTGTGCAATAGTTATCATGACCCCAAATGACAGGAGAGTCCTTGGCTGTCCCTTCAAGGCCAGGTTTCCAAAAAGCACAGTGCATGGGCTGCTCTCTGGGCTCTGACAGGAGCAGGGTTCTCTGTGAGTGCAAATGTGGTCCCCATTTGCTCGCTGACAGCTATAACAGCATAAGGGCTTTGGAAAATCCCAGGCTGGCTCCCTCCCTTCCATGGTAAATGTGACGTTGCAAGGCGGCCATTGTCTGTTTGGATAATTACGTTTTCTTTCTCCAGGCTTTCTGTTCAATAAACAATATTGTTGGTATCTGACTGGCAGAGCAGCGTAGGCTTAGAAAAGTGGGAAATGTCTGAGCTCTTAAAACACGCTGGGTAAGGAGGAAGAGGGGTAAGAGAGAAGACCAAAAGCTACCAGACAGTGTTTGTAGGAGATGTAGATGGCATCAGGTCTCTGGGGTTTTTGATCTCTTAGTCCCCATGTGCCGCAACTCCCTACCTGTAATTCTGGGAGGGTGGCACAGCTCTGCTAAATCGGTGCCATGTGTCCTGGCACTACCGTCACGGTGACATATCATGCACCGAAGATGAATTGGTTGCAAACATCTAAGATATGCACCTTTCAGTGGAAATACTCTTCTTCTGCAAAGCACTGTGCAGGCCGTAGGGCAAGCAGGAGCTGTAGCTGGTGATGCTCCCTCAACTCCTCTGAAACTCCCAGGAATGGGCTTCCTCCTAAAGAGACATTTCTGTCCATATTTCATCTTGTCTGCTATGTGTCAGCGTGTGGTGAGGGAGCTGAAGGCTCATCTATCATAGTTGTGTTTTTCTTCTCCCCTGCACATTGCTTGTCAGGAATTAAAGTTACATTTAAAACAAATGGTGTGAATTGTAGGAAGAGGCTGAGTGATATTTTCCAGTAAGCCCAAAGGAGGGTTTGCAGAGCTTCCTGGTGGGATGTCTTCATTGTAACAGCTTCCCTGGGAGTGTGGGAGCAGTGTGGCTTCCCTGAACTTGCTGTCTGGAACCAATAAACTACCTTTGAGAGAAAAGGAAGCCCTTTCACCTCCGTAACCTGTGTTTGGCTCTGGTCATGCTTGCAGATGTGATGGAGCTCAGTTTGAGGGCCACCAGGAACCACCACCTCCCAATGCTCTCCTTCCTGGTCCTCCAAACCCTTCCCAAGCCATTTTGTCCTTGGGGAAGAGCTGTCTGGAGCAGCGCCATGGCATCAATCATCCAGATTCATTGCAGCATGTAAGACTTCATACGCTGACGTAACCTGGAGCAGGGAGGAGAGATGGGAATAACCTGGGCGGGGTGTGTACCTGACATTTGTGGGACAATCCCCTGTGATGCAGAGGGGTCCAGCCCTTGCTGCAACCCTCCCGGAGGGCAGCACTACCAATGTCCCAGCAACACCTCAGGGGGAACATCTAAGCAAGACCCAGCCCCCAGTGGGGATCACATGGTCAACACCAGATGTTTGTTGGGTGTTCCTGGAGGGCATGAGTGTATCTCCCAGCAGGTTCCAGCAAGCTCATCAGGCCTCTGAGTTTCTGCCAAGAGCACACTTGTTGCACACTGTATCCTTGCATTTTGTTGGGGCAGGGGTTGGTTTTTTGGTTGTTTTTCTCTCCTGGAGACAGCAAACTCAGTGATAGCTCATCTGTTCTCATCTCTGCTGCTGAACTGCAAGGTGTTTACCCATCTCATGCCTCCTTTTGATTTGCACCTGGCATTTTTAAGCTTTTCTTGGGAAGAGATTATTCATTGGTGTGATGTGCCCAGTGCGATGGGGCAGGGATCTGAGTGGGGACCTGGAGTTATCAATCTTCTGCACTTACTGTAACGATGGGTCCTTAATTTCCTCTAAGAGTGTATGGAGTGATAGAGTAATTCACTGCTGCTTCTGTAGGTATTTTACTTAGTAATAGCCTACACCAGTATTTAAAATTGAGGGAAATTGCTTTTTAAAAAATATTTGAAAATTTCTTTAATGTTGCTGAAGAAAAGCTGTGGTGATGCTCAGGGTGCATCAGCCTCGGCTATGGTGTGAAATTGGGTCTAGAAGTGCTTCATAAAACTCTGTACACTCAATAAACCATGTTGGGAAGGGTGGAGTGGGGGCAGCAGTGTGCAGACGTGGTTTGGGGACATCAGGGACACAAAACTCCATCTCCAGACCAAGGTTGGATGTCCTGTGTCCTACAGTGTGAGCCCAAGATGCAGACACATCCCTGTGCTGCATAGCTAAACCCATGCAAGGATACCAATATATCCCTTCCCCTTTTCTTATGGAGAATCAGATCTTTTCCTCTCTCCTCCCCATGGGGCAATGAGATGGGAAACTGGAGAAACCTATTTTGATGGGCGTGTTTTCAGGCAGAGAGGCCCCATTTCCCCACTGAGGTTACCCTTTTCCAAAGTGTCGTGACTAAGCTGATTTCTCCTCCACATTTTGCCCTGGAGACTAGCAGTGAACCACAGCCAAGTGTGTGCTCTGTGCTCCTTGTAAAAATAACCCAAGGCCACTCATGCTCCACTGCTGAGTACCTGCTTTCGCATGTCTCCCTGCACCTTTCTTTTGGCACTAAACGCTGTGAAGAAGTTGATGCCAGTGCAAGCATAGGGATGCAGACTCTGAATCCTGAATCATGGACTTTCTAGCAAACCATGGTGGTAAAACATGCAATAGCAAACCCGCGTAAATCCAGCACGTGCAGCACTGAGGCTCTTCTCAGTGAGATGCTGCTCATTGGATGCACTTGGTCCTCTCCCCATTCCCTTGCACAGCTCGGGGTTTGCACCATGCAGATGCTTTGGTGCCACAGCAAGGAACAGCTTCTGAGGGATAGTGGTCCCTTAGGAGGTTGCTGCAGCAAATACTGGCAGGTGGCAAGTGGTCGCATGAGAGCGGTGCCAGCTGTGTTAGTATAACAAAGAAAATATCACCGTATTCTGCTGAGCAGTGAGGTGCTCCATCAGGGTCCTCAGAGGCTTGCAGACAGTTACTAAGCCCTGGAGCATCCCTGGGAGATCGATAGGTGTTGCCTTGGAGAGCAAAGCAGGGACTGTGCAGGTGATAAGTCCAACAGCAGTACTGTACTGCAGCTCCTGGTCCATGGCTTAGCCTTGCTTGGGCTTTGAGTGGCACCGACTGTGCTTTAAACCCTCTTATTTTTGACAGGTCAGAGTGCTGGATGAAAAGTAATTTCATCTCAGTGTTTAGTGATGGTTTTCTGAGACACTGATTTTCTTTACGTCCCAAAACTCTGCATGTCTTCATCACCTGGGTTATTCTCAAGCATCGAGTCCACTTTCCCCCAGGACCTTTTTCCCTCCCCACAGTTTCTTTGACAGAGATTTGGCAGCAGCATATGAGAGCAGGAGAAACCTCAGGGCCAGGAGTGTTGCTGAAGTTTGGGCTTTTGCTCTGCCTGCCAAAGGTATGTCCTTGCATCCCGTGGCATGAATATACATAAGTATGTCAGTTGAGGCAGCTGTGAATGGGCCCACATCCATATGGAGATGGGACAGATGGGACTGAAGAATGGGGCTGACCTGGTCCCTATTACCCTGCTCTATTAAATATGTGTCTGCCTGGGGCTGTGTGGTCTCATTTTCTCTCTCCCTCCTGGAGAGAGCACTTCCCTGGCTTGCTGTACATTGCTTTTTTCACTCAGCCTCTATTTATACCACCCTTAGCTTAAAGGTGACCCCTTGGTCTCTCCTCTGAGCTAAAATAAAAGTTGAATCGTTTTTCCGAGTGCTGGGTAAACACATCCTGGTCTGTATGGCCAGAAAAAAGCTGGCCTGGGCTCTCCAACATGTCAGTGGCTCAGCACAGCTCAGTGGGTGTTTATTCCAGTGAGAAAATTCAAACCAGCATCAAGGCAAAAAATTTAACTGGTGCTGGAGGAGTCTGGAGTGCTTTGAATGAGTGGAAATGGTTTGGGTGAGCTTTAGGATGGATGTCAGGGTGTGACATCCAAAGGCCAGATCACATCTCTCCAGACCCCACTATGATCCCAGCCTGCCCTGAGGCACTTGTGTGTGGGTGACTTTTGCTAAAGGAGCCAAGTGAAAACTCTTTTTCCAGATCACTTGGAAGGCAGAGTTTGGGTTTGATCCTATCCCTCCTTATAAACATATCATGCAGTTCAACCAAGCCTGGGTGTCTTGAGTACCCCGGCCCCAAGAGGCTGGGATGTGCCTGCAGCATGACCAAGTGGCATCTCCAGCCACACCGATGGAGCTGTGCAAGAGCAACTGCCCAGCTCGGGCTGCGGCTTGCTGGGTTGCTGTCTGGTGGGGAAGGTTTCAGACTGAGTAAGTGCTGCTACTGCATTTGAACGCTGGGTTGAGTGGTGGCTGTAGATGTTGCTCTCAGTATCTATGACCTTGTGCAGCTATTGTAAACCTTTGGGATTTATTATGCCTTAGAAGAAGCAGTTTTGCTCTTCAGGAAACTCTCATAGAGTGCAGCAAGTTTTCCAACATCAGTTCAAGAGGGTGTTTGCATAGAATCAGAGATGTTTGAACAAGTGTTTTCTTCCCCATGGCCATGACCTTGGGACAGTCTTTTATATTGCTGCCTCTCTCCAACCCCAGCCCCATGGAGAGGTGCCAGGCGGGTTCCTCGGGCAGCGGCTCAGTTCCAGGCACAGTCACAGAGCTGCCCTTTTCCAAAACATAGTGCCAGGGTAAGGAGACATTTGCCGCTGCTGATGCTCTTAGCCCCCGGGGCAAAGTCTGTCTGTCCAGGCTTGCCCTGTGAATGGGGAAAGGGGACAAAATACTTCAGCAAAGCCACGTGGCATGGGACAGTGCTGCCCCAATGCCTTCTATCTTTCCTGCAGCCGCTCAGGTTTCCAGCAGGAGCTGAAAATACAAACGTGTAAGGAGCAAAGGGCCCCTGTAAAAAATTCACAGCTCCTTTTGCCAGCAGGAATATCTGGGCATAAACTGTTGGAAAATTAAACGGGTTTCTTTTTCCACAGACCAAAGCCATGTGTATGGGTGAGTGATGACTGTGATAGGGAGTGAGTCAGGCTTTCCTCCAGCTTGAGGACTTGTTGAATGTTGGATAAGAACTGAGTGGAGCCAGAGAGGAGAAAGTGAAGACTTGGGCAAAGTCTGCTTTTTTCCCTTGCAGCCTTGGGGTGTTTGATTGCACTAGCTCTTGCCACTCTGGGGATGTACCATGGAAGCTCTACCAGCCCCTGAAGACTGCCCAGAGTAAATCTAAAGTGAGATTTTGGCTTTGCTGATCCCCATCCTGCTATTTTCTGTGGTGGAAGGCTTTCCTGCCAGCCAGGGCTGCGGAAGGGCTGACAAAGCTGCTTAACAAAACCCCATCCCAAAGTCCAGCTTTGCCTGTCCATTTTTCTGTTAGTGCCTGCACCACTTGGGCTGAAGCTCCAAGAGAGGTGAAAGATGCAGTCCCGTTTGCATGTAGGGTGTTAGATATGGGCAAACATCTCAGCGTGGAAGTTGTATACAGCAAATACCATGGTCCTTAACTTCCCCACCAAAATTTGTAGTGTTCTGAGATGTATGGTGACAGCAGTGTGGCAGGGAGGGCATTTAAAATCTCTCCTAAGCAATTGGTGTAGCTGAAGAGGTGATGTGCTTGGACTGGAAGCAAAATGGATTTTGCCCTTGTAGCTCTGGATAGAGTGAGATCTATTTTCTTGTTCGCTTCTGTGTCACTTGAGAAATAAATGCTCAGCTGCATCCCTTGCTCAGATGTCTTTTTCTGTCTGAGATCTAAATTGATCAGGTTGGCAGTATGGGTTTGATTACTTGAATTGTCACCCATGAAAACAAGAAAGTATAGAAAGAAAAAGTGGTTATTGTGACCTAGATGAAATATTCAATTTCTATCCCCTCTTCAGCCCCATGGTATAAGGATTTAACTTGCAGAAGACATTGGGTTTTCATGCCCTGCATTTTTAGAACATGTTCTTTCTGATGGAGCTGCGTTGAAGCTAAAATGAGCATGTTTTCCTCTTATTTACTCTCCAGTATGCTGTGACATGTGGCTGAAACTATATTAATAAACTCAGTTTATCCAGGATGAACATAATAAGGATACTGTGACCACCAGCTCAATGCCTTTATCCCCAAACCAAGTACGTAATCCAGCTCCTCCACCATGCGTATTATTATTTGATCTCAAATACACATTATCATTCCAAGCTTCTGACATCACGCTCATTTTTACAGCAGTACAAGCTGAAATGATAGGTATGAAGTGATGACACATTGAGGGACACTCAGGCACTGTCTGTCGGGTGAGCTTGTCAGCCTCAATGACTTTCTTGCCTTTCCCTTTTGCTATTAGATGCGCAAGGAAAATGCATCTCACGCATCTTCTTGCAAAGCTCTTAGATTCCAGATGCAAAGTGCAACGAGAGCACCAAGCATTATTTATTCTTTGCTGTAAGAAACATCATAAAGGGCAGCTGACTTATGAATGAAAACCCTCTAAAACCCCAAATACCTGATACAAGAGCAAAGATGGGGATGATGGGGATTCAGCTAAGTTACTAAGTCAATTGTACTCTGTATTAATGGCTCCTATTTTGTTTTTTCTCTGGTCTTGCTCCAAGTGTGAAGATCACTCTTTATGGGTATTGAAGACATCTGCAATACATTAAAATATCCTGCAGTATGGAACAGGCTGCAAAGCTCAGACCCTACTAACAACAGCTCTGGTTCTTTCCTAACTTAAGACACTATGCCCTGTGCTCATCTTTTCTTTGCAGAAAGAGAGATATTGTCTAAAGTCCCTGTGTGTGAGCTAAAACTGAGCAGAGTGCCTTGGAAACAGGGGAAAATTGCACTTTGCAGGGTTTTTTTTAAATATCAAGGCTAAAAGGGAATAACGATGACATCTAGATGGGCTGTGATGGTCCCACTACTGTCAAATGATTACTTTCATATGTGAAATGGGTCTGCGGAGAGAGAGGCAATGAGCCCTGCTTCAGCCTCCTTGCCCAAACCCTGTGGGATGTGAGGAAGCCTCTGCTGTCCCCATCCCTCCCTGATGAATTTGCTCCCTGGCACTCAGCCCATTTGCACACAGGGATGCTGAGCAATTCATCACAGTCTGATCCCTGGCCCTGTTCTGGTGGCATCTATTTTTCTTTTTAAAAAAATACACCTTGAGGGGAAGTGGCAAGATGCAACCCTTTATTTAAGCACCCTTCATGGTGTAGGAATGCAGGGAGAGTGTTCCTGTCCTTTAAAAAAAGAAAAATCCATTAAAATGTCAGGTGGATTAACAATATTCCAAGCAATAACACCTTATAAAAGACACTAAATCTGTATTCCCTCCCAGCAGCAGTGTAGGATGAACTGGCCTGTATTTATTCAAGACACTGCAATTTTTCATTAGGGGTGTGCGTGTGTGTAGGGTTTGTCTGCCCTTAACCCCTGGGTTGCCTTGTTTTCCCTTCCCTGAGTAGCGTGTGATGGGGTAACCCTGCTTGCCAACTAGTTGGTGTGGGCTAGCTTGGATGTCTGGGCTAATTTATGAAAATTTAGCCTATTTTGGCCGTATTATGGCCGCTTTTATACCAGTTGTCTCTGAAGGAAATTCAGCTTGTAGTGGGAGTTGAGCCTGTTCAGTGGGGAAGAGGCAGGCGCGGGCGAGCAGCCCAGGGAAGCCCACCCAGCACACCCTGTTATCAGTGACGTACGTGAAAAATGCCCTTGGATTAAAAAGTATTTTTAATACTTTTGCAGCATTTGCAACTCTTCTTGCAGTGTGGAGGGGCAAAGAAGTCTTTGCCACACTCCCATGTGGGGGTCAGTGAATAGAGAATCTGTGATGTGAGTCTCTGAAATGCTGCAGTACAATTTGGGATGAAAGAGGCTCTATAAACACAAATGATTCTTGGATGAGCTGACTGAGGCTTTAAAAAAAAAAAAAAAAGGGCTGGTGTGGTCAGGGTGACTTTTATCAAACTTTTATCTTTTTATATCTTTTGCATTGCTTGAACCCAAAATCTCAACACTGGCTGTCAGAATTGCCGGGCCACTCTCTCAGTTGCCACAATAATAAGATGATCTTTCCTAACCACTGCTTAGCCATCTGCAAACCCTCCTAAATGCCGCAGGGTGGATTTTGTTGGCTTGGAGATGGATTTTGCAATGCCTCCAAAATGTCAGGTGCCACACGAGCTGGCGACTGATGTACGAAGCACTGTGTGCGCAGCTTCCCCTCTTCTGCCAAGCAGTCAAGAGCATCTTGGGTGCCACCAGTTGTCAGTAATGGGCATCATCACTCAGGTCAGAGCTGGAGCAGAAGATTAAAAACAGAACCTGTAGCAGGAAAAGATATTTCTTTGTGGCCCCATCTTGTCTTAAAAGGCAACAGTTGCCAAGCACCCAAATTTAACTTCAGAGCTGAATCCAAAGCAGAAGAGAAGGGAGAAGGGGTCAGCTCAGCACAGGTATTTTAATGCCCAAAAGATAAGGAAAAGGTCTGTGACTGCATTGTTGAAGGATCAGCCAATGCCTAGCAGTGAGTCAATTTTTTGTTCTCCATCTTCTTTTTTCTATTCCCAATTTCTTCTCCTCTAGAGAAAAAAAAACCCATAGGAAATGACATAGACCTCCACAGCCTCTGCTCTTGACTGTCTCATGATGCTCCATGGCTGGACAGAGAAGAGGTTCCTCTTACCTTTCTTCTTTGTGGTCTCATCCTCATGGTGTGCTAGAAAGAGCCATAAGAGACGCTCTGCTGTTGGTTGTGGTGGGCAACGCTCACTTCTAATGTTAGTGAAGAATCTTGGAGAAGGGTCTAATATTTGTCTTGTGGCCGCAGCTGGGGCTCAGCAGCTCTGCCTGGACATAAAATTAAGGATACTTTTTCACATGAGGTGCTTGGGGTTTGAGGTTGTCTTCTAGAAAATATTCTCTCCTCACCTCACACTTGTCCACCTATACCATCTCCTATAGTGAAGCCAGATCTTATCTGCCTCTTCTGTAGATCCTCAAGTCAATATATGGAATAGTGGTTACCTGTATGGTCTGCCTGCAAACTGATACCAGCTTCTCAAGAGGGTTGTTAGAGGCCACAGTTTTTGGGCTCTGAATGAAAGTGCCCTGAAATGTCAGAAGAGTGAGTTTGTTAATACATGGGAAGCAGGTTAATACATGCTGCTCAGCCCTGTGACGTGATAGAGCATAACGAGATGGAGAGCACATAAATTTGGAGAGCATCTGAACCTGGTCCCTGGTCTCTTACTCAGTGCATTGCACCCCTCCAAAAAGCCACTCAAGCAGCACGTCAAAGAGCCACTCACATGCAATCCATGCCACAAAATGAGTTTGGGTCAAGCAGCCTTTGTCCCTTCCTCCCAGAAAATCACAGAATGGAGAATATAGCTCAGAAAAACTGTGATGAAGTAGGAGGAACAACTGAAGAAAGCATTTACTGGGCTGCTTTCACTAGAGCTGACAAGCTTGTGGGCTATTTTGTAAACAATACAATATGCTGCTTAATCATTTAAGCAAGTGCTTGCAGTCCGATTGAGTCCTGCTAGTGTGCGTGGCTTTTTACCGCTGTCCAGGCTTGGTGTCACATTGATCTTACTCCTGCTAGAAGAGTTTGCCTGTGCCTGGATGTTGCTGGTGCCATGTGGATGCAGACAACCTGGCTGAGCTTCCCATGGGGGTAAAGCAGAGTGGGTGGGTGAGGCTGTTGTTGCCCTGATTAGCTCTGAAACTTTTCTAAGGACCTTTCTGGCACAGCTCTGGTAGCCAGGGTTTGTGTGTCATTGCACAGAAATGCTGGTGCAAGGGCAGGATCCCATCCCGACCTCTCCACCCATCCACACGCTTCACCTGCAGCCTCTCTACTAGCTCCAAGTAAGTGTCCCCAAGGGAAATGACAGATAAAGAAACAGGTACCTCATTAAACAGTAACAACATATTTTATTGATGTTTTCTGGTGGTAATTGACGTTTGAGTTCAGCTCATTTAGCTTTTAATCAGAACATAATTTACCGCAAAGGAAGGAGGCACATTGATTCCCGGCCTCCTGGCAGGAGCATTACTTATCTACCTCAAGCACTGAAGAGTGCGTGGTGGGGATCTCTCCTGTGGTACAGCTTGAGGGGAGAGCTGCGTGACTTGGGCACTTGGATGGGTATTTTACTATCTATTCCCAGCCTAGCTCACAGGTGTGTGAATACTACATCCCGCTGAGACTGCTGCGCTCCAGCAAAGCAGGGGCCATTCCTCAGTGTCTGGGGGAAGGAATGGAGATAGTGATGTGTCCAGAGTGTCTGGAAGGGCAGAGAAGTGAGCCCCGCTGAGGAGCACAAGGAGTTTAGCTAGTGAGGGCTCAGCAGCACTGAGTGATGTAGGTACAGGGTCCTATGCAATGGTGCAATTACCTGCCCCGTATCCTGCCTGTGCCATGGGCTTGAAGAAAAATATATTGGTTTGCACATACAAGTTTCAGCTTCTCTGCTGGATACCATGGTCAGCCTTTGCAGGGGGTTCAAAGGTGCTGAGGACCCACGATGCTTGAGGGTGAGCTGAAAGCACATGAGGCTAAAACACTGCCACTGCCAAGCAGCTCTCCGTGCTGATGCCTCAAGCCCTCTATGAAGAAGGGAAGGAGCATTATCAGCCTTTCACAGTAGAGGAAAGAAATGCCTGGCATTGGAAGGTTTGTGCACAACACTGCACTCATCAGGGCTGAACCAAAACACGTCTGGGTCTTGGGAGCCACATTTTCAGTGCTGATCCTGGAATTCGAAGAGTTACTCATGTTTAACCCATCTGGAGCATCACAGCTGTCTCGACATGTTCTTCAGGCTATTTCTTGGAGCAATGAAAGGTTTTGCCCTTTGCTACTGATCACCAACCTCTAGGACAGAGTCACCTCACTGGGACAGCTCTGCCACCCCTTGGGGGTTTGGCTGTGCCAAGTCTCAGAGGTGCTTTTAGCCAGGAGATGTGTCAGTGAGCAGCATTGCAGATTTGGGATGGGTCAAGAACCCCGTGGGGTGCTGCTGATGTGACAGGAGCCCCTCCCTCTGATTGACCCGTCTGTATGACATGTCCTCCTTCCCCAGGGAATCAGCAGGTGATTGCTCCTTCCAAAGGAGTTGCAGCTGTGCCGTCTCTGTTGGGCACAAAGTAATAAAGAAATGTAAAGAGCCAAGGTCTTGCAGACAGGGAAGCTGCCAGCGGGATTTTCAACAATTGCTCTTCAGAGATGGCAGGAACTGTGATTTCTAGTCAAAGTCCAGCAAGTGATTATCTCACAGTTTGGGGTATTTGGGGATTTGGGTAAGAGCTTTATCCCACCCTTTCCATCTTCAAAGAGTTTTGCAATCATTAGGTTATTTGCTAATCCTCCCACTTTTGCTGTCACTTTCCCTTTTCTCCTTTCCATCCAGCTTTCTGGGAAATCCCCAGTACAGCTCTTGTGTCTGCGTGTGTAGCTTCACATCTGCTTGGAGCACTTGATGAGGTGACCCCACTCCCTCAAGCTTCACCGCATCCCAGAGCTGTTGCTGGGAGAGCTTGGCTGGAGCGCAGCCACTGCCATTAGCTGCTGCTTCCTTACTGTGACCTTATCTTTTTTTCCCTTAAAAAAAAAATAAGAAGGAAAATCTCCAGTTCTCTTGTGCCTGCAAAGGTCCCTCTGTGGTTAATGAGCTGAAGGCAAATGCTGCTCTGAGGGTTGTGCCCTTGCCCTGGGATTCACGTGTCTGTGCCCAGCTGTGGCAGGGAGCAATGGGGACTGACGCGAGGGGGTCACTGCCGCCCCTTCCCAGGCTCTTGTGCACGTCACGAGACTCCCAGGGGTTGTGGCGAGGGGCTGAGAGCCCCCATGGAATGACATAAATATTTGCAGTGGTATCCTGGGGACACTCTTGCTCTCCTCCAACAGCAATAACAGCCCAGACTGGGGTTTGCTTCCCGTGGGATCTGGTGCGGTGCAGCTGAGACACAGGCTCTGTAGGAGACTTGTTGGGCTGGGAAAATCTCTGTGTGCTGTCCTACATCTGGGACATAACCAAATAATCTCCTTCTGGTTTAACCCCAGGGTGAGAGGGGTACAAAGAACAGTGAGTGGTTCCTGCATTTAGCAGCAGAGGCAGCTACTGGGCTCCAACCTGCGTTTCCCAATGGGATACACCCTGAGAAACACCAGCTCCTGCAGGGAGAGTGGCTGGGACAGGGTTTGGCTGAAGAGCCATGTTTCCTCAAGGCAGGATGGTGGAAAGCGTCGTGGACACCATGCAAAGCTCCATGTACCCATCACTCTGCAGCATGTGTCTCCATCCTGTGTGCATCGCTCCCGAGCAGAGTCTGAGAACTGAGCTGCCCAGGGGCTCTGCGTCCCCCAAGGCTCTGAAATCAGCCCTCCCTGTCTGCATTTGAGGAGGAAGGTGAGTGCCAGCATCCACTGAATACACCGACTTCAGCAGACATTAGAGGTCAGCACCTCTGACCCCTCTTCCCATTTGCAGTCCAGTCAGCGCAGCACCTTGGATGTTTTTCTGTCTTTGCTGCTCTGCAGCAGCTCTAATGATTAACTCGCAAGTGGGTTGTTTGCTGAGGTATTTCCAGGGTAATGAATGGCTCTTCTGGATTTTGAGCTGCTTGCTTTGTTTTATGGTAATTCCCTGTGTCTATCAGAAGGGTGCAGATGCATTTGTCATTAAAAGGATGGTCCAGTGACCCTTCCAGGAGTGAACACTGGCATCTAAATGGCCTTCCCATTAGTGACTTTGTTTATAGCACTGAAGCAGATCCAATTTATTCAGCTGAGGGTCTTGCTACGCGTGTCAGGAGCACATGTTAGAGTGGTGATGAACAAAAGCCTCCTCCATGGTCACAGCTTTGCTGTGCACCTCTGGACTGAGGAGGGAGTCGGTGGCGTTAGGCAATGCAGCTAATGGTGCAAAGCAGCACGCAGATCCCCTGCCGTTCCCCGCATTGTTTTGACGGCTGCTCGTTTATTCTCTGCTGTGGAAGCTAAGCTGGGTACTCTCCAGTAGCTCTCACAAAAGATTTTTATATTCTTTTTTTCAATTTCCCTTTATCTCACATGTTCCCCTCAGGGCCATCTATCACCTTGAATTTTATTGCCTTATTTAATTGCTCCTCTGAAGTCCAAGTGTAATATTACTCCAGGATCCATTTGAATAACTTCCTGAGTTGCTGCGATCCCATTCATCTTGTACTCCTGGCTCTCTTGATAAACCCTCTTGTACATTGCTTTTCATTTCAGTGTGTCAACACTGAATCAAACGCATCTCTCTTTGGCCTTTTGGTACCTGAGTGGCAAAATTGGTTTCCATTTCTGTTCCTTGCTCCCACAAATTTCCTCTTTCGATGTTCTGCTACTGCTGCAGATTCACCAGCTCCGAATTTGGGAAGGGTTTAATTGCAGATGTCCTCGGTACTCTGTGATTGTCCTAGATGAGCAGTCAGTAGTGTGTCAAGATGTCCAGTGTGCCCAATGTAGATGTCCTCAGCCATGGGTTTCCCAGGTTTGGCAGTAGCTTTGTGGTATCAGGCCAGTCCTGAGCTGGAGTGGCTTGTCTGGTTTTTATATGAGTTGAACAAACCTTTTACTGAGAGCAAAAGAATTAACCTTGCTGGTGCTCAGTCCCTTGCTGGTCATCTCAGGGAGGTCAGCATCCACTCCCATCTCTGCAACCAGCATGTGATGGCAAGATGAGACACTCTTTTTCCTTTATGGTTTGGGCCATGTTGGAGAGAGGGTTTGCGCTGTTGATAGGTCTGCCTGGAAGCAGAGGATTGGGGATTTTTTGAACCGTGAAGTTAATGTACATACCATGCTCAATAGGTGAGTATTTGGTTATTTTGATCAAATCCAGGTTTTTTTGGACCAAGGAGTTCATGGAGACCAGCTGCTGTGAGCATGGCGAGCTATGGGTCAGGCAGTTACTCTCAGCTTGAGAGCCTGGTTATCCCTGTGGGCACCTTCTGCCCAGAAGTCCCTAGATTGAGGCCACTTACGGTTTGCACCAGTTGCTGACTTCCTGCCTCATTGAGTTTTATGCAGCTGTCAGCCAAGACTCCACAAAATGTTAATTTTGCCATACTTGCTGCCAGACCTGATGCTGTCTGTCCTGGCAAGGAGGATCTGCCATCTGCTAAGGGACACCTTCAGCCACAGCTCCTGCCAACATGTCAGGCTTCTCCAATAAGGTGATTAAGACCAGAAGTGCTGCTTAAGCTATGTGCTCTCAGCTCATGGCTTGCAGCTGATCATGGCTGCAGCCTTGAATTAGTGTTACGCAAAAGCACTTTCAGTTTGGGGACATGTTGTGCAGTAGCTGGGGCTGTCGTTCCTGTTTCTGCATACCTGGCCTGATTGCTGCAAGCCTGGGCATGGAGTTTGGAATTGTACTGCGTGGTTTGGTTGCTGGGTTTGGGTTTTGGCAGGTAACGGGATGAGTTTTCTGGTCAGGAATGCTGATGAGAAGTGGTTCCTCTTCTCAGTTCTTGCCAGATCTCCAAAACACTCTTTCCTGTACAAAAGGGTTGCTGCTGCATGGGAAGTGTTACTTTCTGATAATTTTTATCAAAGTGTAGTTTACTGCTTGGTAGAAGACTGGTCCTTCTCCTGAAAAAAAGCCATCTTTTTATTTGCCTTTTAATGATGCTCCTTTAGACAGCTGTTTTTACCTCTGCCCTTCTTTAAGATAGAATTGTTGATGCTAAAGCCTGTATCCAAGCAAACCTGAAGGAAGGGAGCAGGGTTTCCGGTATGAATAATGTTCCTTATCCAAAAAGCATCTGGAGCTGTTTGGTGTGTTTGCATTGGTTTTGTGCAATGTCTGTGTCT
>JAVSBS010022030.1:47043-67951 GCA_033124195.1 Coracias cyanogaster
TCTATGCATTTCCATTTCTGTGTATCTTTTAAGATACACTCCATAGAATTTCCCACAAACCAGTTCCTAATATTTGAGATTTTTTTTATAAGAAAATAAAGTTTTATACAAAAGTAATCCTGAATTAGATGATTTTAAATAAGGTATAGTACCATATTGGGTGCTAGGCTTTGACCATCTATAAGCCCTGTTGAGTGGTCATGGTAAAATACAGCACTGCAGAACAGAAATAAGAGATTTGTCCAAGGTGGAGATGCTCCTCTCCTGGCAGAGAGCCTGCAAGAAAGGGAGCCAGCTGTACATGGTAATTTGACAGCTCCACAAGGGTCTCGCTGGCTGTTCCCATGTCCATGCCCCAAATCCTGCACCCCACAGACCCAGCTCCACCACCAAGTGCCCTTCCACAGTGAGAAATCAGGAGCTGGTTTGTTTTTGTTGTCTTTTCTAACCTCCTGCTGGTATGTGGATGGCTGGAGAGGGGACATAAGCAGAGCTTGGGAAGGGCTCTGCAGAGGGCTCACTGCTGGAGCTCTGCTGACAGAGGGGTCATCAAACCCAAATCTGAATTTCTTATGCCAAAAAAATGCATTTTTCCTGTAAGAAGCCAAATGTCTCTTCTTGTATAAGAGACCTTCATTTTCTTCCAGGACCAGCTGGTCTTTTCTTGGCCATTTCATAATGTGAATTAATTCGGAGACACATCCTTCCCTTACAAAAGCCATTGGAGTGTCTCTGCTGCCAATGAGCGCTTGGCCCTAGCCTTGAGCTGGAGGATGCATGGGTGGTGTTTGTCCCCATGGCTACGTACCTGAGGAAACTCAGGAAAGATCAAGTGGATTAGCTTGATTGCAGTGAACCCTGCTGGGAACAACCTCATTCTTATTAAAACGACCTTTATTAAATCTGTTCTGTTTCTCCTCTAATTTGAATTAAAATGGCCTTGATTTATTTTCAAAATAATTTCTGCATGGGGGTATTAGGTGGTCAGATGGACTCATTTAAAGCCATATTGTCTCTTTATTTGCATTTTGTTTTCCTCTGCGTGGACAAGATGTATCACTTAAATCACCATGCCCATATCTGCTTACCTTTGGGCATCATCCACATCATCACCCGTTCCCCACACACTGGGGTCTTTCACCAGGGGAGTATGAAACGATGGAGAAGGAACTGCAGTATCCTTACAATGATTTTTTAAACACGCCTCCATGGAGAGCTTTTCCCTACAGCACAACAGGGATTTTCCCATGTGCATTTTCATGCCTCACAGAAGGAACTCAATGACCAACCAGCCATGCAGCAAGAGGAGTTTGGTGCTGGTGTGGATCCTCCCTTCCACACCTGGATGGAGTTGCAGGTGGGAGCAACCACTGAGCCTCTTATGATGGGATGATCTCACACCAACCTGAGCACTCGCTGCTGGCTGTCTGTTGGCATGTCTTGGCATTTGGTGAGAGGGAACTGATGGATTTAAAGCCTTTCGTACCTTCTCCTTGGCTCCTGGTCTCACAGGAGAGGGACAGTTCACTGGAGAATACTCCTTTAGGGCTTCGAAAGGAAAGTCTGGCGGTGGCTTGCTGGAGCTGGGACTGGCTGCAGCGCAGATGTCTGCATGCAACAATAGGCTGCAATTTAGGCCCGTGCTTTGAAAGCAAGGGGGAAGGGGAAAAAAAAAAAAAAGAAAAGAAAAAAGGAAAGAAAAAAAGAAAGCCAGAAAGCCATTAGATGACTTCAGCTCCACGTGACTACATCAAAAGGGAAAGCATCGTAAATTCAGTTTCTATTAAACCCCAGGGCCCCAGTGCTGGGGAGCAGGATGCCGTTCTGGTGCCAGTGGCCAGAGAAAGCCATTCTGGGGCTGCAGGGTTTGGGTGGGCAGAGCTCTTTCCAGGCTGCTGTGTTGACGTGGGTTGTGGGAGATTCAGCTGCTCTGCGCTGGTGGATGTTGGACCTGGCTTTTACTTCCTGATTTTCTGAGATGTGTCCCTGTGCCTGCTCGTGCCACCTTCCTAGTAGGGATTTGGAGGTCCCTGTGGCCCATCATCTTTGACACGTTAGAGATCTCCTGTCATGTGAAAGCTTTGCACATGGGGCCATTTCACAGTGCTGAGATAACATTTTTTCTTCATTTTGTTGTCATCCTTTCCAAATGCCATCGTTTGTCCCTACCTCAGCACAGGTTCCTGTGGATTTGCTCTCCTTTTCTTCTTGCTAATGTCAAAGCAAGTCAAAGCCATTGAGGGTGATCTCTCCTAGGACTTCTTAGAGCATCTCTCACCATTTTATGCCTTTGTTTAACTGTGTAATAACTCTGTTTACCATTGTGAACAGAGGTTGTTGTTTTTTTTCTCTCAACTGTTTATTTTTGCTTAATAGTCCAAACTATTATCCTATTGTCCTAGCCAATCGCCAAAGACAAATAAAACAAGGAGGAGGATTTGGAAGGAATTCTATCATTCTTTGTATTTTTCTAGGTCTGAAATAGGTCACATTTTAAGGGTCACCGACTACTCATCTTGGCTGAGGGGTCTCCACACCAGATATTTTATAGGCGGGGAATGGTGCTCCCGGATAAGCGCAGTTTCCCTGGCCTGTGGCTGCTACAGTTTGTGCACGGACAGAGCTTCTTGTGCATCAGACCAGCAGCTGCAAATCCTTCAGCATCCAGAAAGAGATGCCGCAAGTTTGACAAGCTGTTTAAAAGAAACAGAAAAGGGGAAAAAAAAATATAATTAAGTAAAAATCACAGTTTAGGGGAGCCAATATGGGATTTCTTGCATGTTAAGGATTGCAGGACAGCACCGTTTTGTGCCCAGAGATTGATTGCAAGTGACAGAAATGTAGGACTGTGTAATAACATGAGACAAAACCTGTTGCTTCCTCCAACGTGAGACAATGGCTAATTGTTCTAATTTGGGTCAATCCCCTGCTGCGCTGCAGCAGGAATTCTTTACCAGGGCTCTTTAATCATTAACGCTGGCCTATTTTACATGATGTTTGGCCCTGGTGCAACCCTCCCCAGGGCTCTGCACACCACCAGGGATTCTGCTGGAGGAGAAGGAGGAGGGGGTGATTCATTTCTTAATGAAAACAAATTAATTTGCAAAAATATCTTTATCACAAGGCTTTCATATGCTTTGTGTCCTCCACTGAGCTCCTCTGGCTGCTTCTTTTGGAGCAGCCCTGACACTGAGTTTGTGAATTCAAACCTTACCTCCTTGCATTGCCCAGGAGTCGTTGCCACTCGGTGATGCAAGGAGGGCAGGCAGTGACGCCATGGTTATTTATCCTCAGTGAAAACAAGGTCCTGTTCATCCCATGTTTGCTTTCCCATGGTGTTATCCCTCTGCTTCCAATTACCCACCCTCCCTCCGCTGGCAGAGCAGCGAGGAACGCGGCCAAGGATCACTCATTTGTGGTTAAAGGTGGTGCGCAGATGCTGGGTGATGCCTCACCAGCAGGATCTGTCATGGGGTGCTGATAGAGGATGACTGGTTTCTCTCCTGTGGGTGAGACCATCAGCGAGGATAAAAAAGGTCCCCCTGCAGAAACCAGGATGGGTTTAGCAGGACACAACAGGGGTGAGCCTGGTTCCCCGCCTTTACCTGCTCTTGTTTATCCCTGGGTTTAAGTGATTCCCATTTCAAACACTGTTGCTCCCTCCCTTCATGCAGAGCTCTCCTTCAGGGCTGGAGGCAGGCTCAGGAGCCTGGTGGTCTGGGGCACCCGCTCCATGGTGGGGACAGCTGGGGCTCAGCTTGGGCCGCTACCCCTCGTTTTCCAGTTGAACAAGATCCTGTTTGTGCAGGGCTGGTTGCGGATCGCAGATGAGGCATGTGCCATGAATCCCTCTCCCAGCTGAAATCTGTTAAGGGATTAAAATCTCATGAATCTTTGGGCTCCTCCCGGCAGCGAGCAGCTCTTGCCTTCTCCAGAGGGCTGGAGGCTGGAGAAGTCAGAGGAGGAACAACGGGGAAAGGGGCCCTTTGCAGGGAAGAGCCTCTGCTCTCAGCTTTTGCCTTATCCCTCCTCAATCCCATGCTCAACATCGTGTCTGATGGCCAGGAACTGTGCTGGGTCTCTGCCAGCTTGGAGAGGACACTGTGCAGTAGAAGCCAAGACATTGCCCAAAGCCCACTTCTCTGAGCTGATGCTTGCACCACCTGGGCTTGCTTTTTATGGGCTCCATGAGTCTTGCTGGTGAACAGGGTGCTGCATAAATGTGCTCTGTGAGGCGTGTCTTCTCCTCAAAGTTTTCCAGCTGGGCAGCTAAGATGAATGAAAGGGAAGGAGGGTGCCCTACAGTATTCTTGCTCCTTGCAGAGCGGCTTTGCCCCCTTTTGGGTGCTGCTCAAAGTGGTTTTGCTGTGTATGTGGCACAGGTTTCTCTCCCTGTTGATGTAGGAGCTGTAGAGATGTGGGCAAGATCATGGCGCTGAGAGCTTTTGCAAACTTGCAGGTATTTACAGATGTGTAGCTGATGGATCTGTAGGGAGCTCAGCTGAGGGCTCATCACCAGCATCTTACCAGCATTTATCAGCTGGCCTGTGAGTGTAGTGCTGAGAGAAAGGGCATACCCCGGCTCTACGAAGCAGGTTTTTTCCTGGCGGCATCATCAGCTGGGAAAGCTGAACTCTCTGTGTGGTCTGTCCCATCTCCCTAAGCCTGAGATGCTCTGCAGATTTTCTCCCAGAGCTTGCAAAGGGAATAGCGAACGCACGTTCCCACACGCGTGCACTGCGCACACCTGATGCTGGAAGGGGCCAGGGCTTCCATGGTGCCACTGGCGATGCCTTCTCTAGAGCTTCATCCCTATGCGTTAATTCAGGCGTGATTGCTGCTCTAATTTGGTTCTGGTGTAAGACAATATGCTTGGTGAAAATGGCAGCTCTCATTGTATATGTCTTGTGCTTGATTATTGTTCCTTCTACAGAAAGGCCACACAGTGTCTGCCAAAACCCAGTGCTGTGGGTTTCAATTTTTGCAGGTTGAGGTAAGTCTGCCTTGCCACTCATGCACCCTCTGACCACAAAAAAACCCCAGCCTTATACCGACCTTACGTAAGTGATATGATATGGACTGATGTAGGTGGAGTAGAAAGACCTTTTGGCCATTGCTTTTGATTAATTGCTGGAAGCAGCAAGGGCGAGGAGCAGCAGCATCTGCCTGCCTGATGGGGTTTGTGGCTTCTCTTGAATCATGCTCGAGGATGCTGATGGTACAGAGCAGACAGCGTGCTGGATGGAGAGCAGGCGTGTGACCCTGCATCAGAGGGAGGGTTGGCATCACAGCATAATGCTGGCACAGCATCAGGAAGCCTACAGCTGTCCATGGGGATAGTGCTTGACGTCATTGCTCCTGCTGGTGTAATGCACAAATCCCTGGCTCTTCTGGCAGCCCCACACGAGGTGCTCTCCCTGTTTGCTGGGCAGTGAGGTTAAAACTTTGTGAACACAAGTGATCTGGGCTGATTTTTAAGCTGACTCAGTTTTCAAACAAGCTCTTGAGCTCAGTCCCACCAGGGTGTGCGTCAGCTTCAATTATTTCCTGATAGACTTGGATCATAAACAGCAAAAAAGCCTTTGTTTAGGCTGTCAGACAAGCATCCAGCTCTGCCTCTGGAACCACACCAACTAAATCCCTTCTTCTGCGTGTGTATTTTGTGCAACCCAGGGCAGCTTTTGTACACCGGGGTTCAGGCCTGGGGCTGCTCTGGAGCTGCCTAAAAGCTCTTGGGAGGAACTGCAAAGGTTTAGGAAGGTGCCTAAAAAAGGTGGGGTCTTGAAGCAGAGAGGTTTGCGTCTCACCCATGGGCAGCTGAAGTGCAGTGATGGGAATGAGACATGCAGAAGCAAGGAGCCTGACCCCAAAATAGTGTCTTATGAAGACTCTGAAATGGGCTGGTTTTTAATCCCAGTGCTAAACTGGAGCATTTATCTACAGACTAGTGTAGAAAAGACCATACTTTTGTGGCTGGCTTATACCGTCACACGGTACCCAGACCAGAAGTTGATGGATGAGTTGCTGTGTGCAGTAGTCATGATCTCTAAATCATGTTTTAAAACCCCAAAATAGAAGTATCCCAGTACTTGGAGAGCTTGTGAGTTGAACTTGCTTGTGAGAAACAACAGGGCTGAAAGACTGGCTAGGTGGGGATGACCATGTGAAGGACGAGCTGGCTGTGGCCACCAACACAGAGAGATAAGGATTAAAATCTGCTTTGCCCTGCTCTAGCATCTTTCCTTGGAGCCCTCGCTGTGCTATATTGGTGTTGATAGATGCTTTGCTGGGTTCTGTTGAGAGGGTTTCTTTGAGCTGAATTTCTCAGAAGCTGGCTTGATGTGAAGTCTGAGCTCCCACCAGCCATCTGGACACACCTCTCAGGAAGTTGGGCAGCTGCACACCAAGGGTGGGCATGAGCCCACTGCCTGGGTTAAAAATCTCCTATCAGAGAGGGAGGATGGTCCTGCCACATTTGTACCAGCAAGAACTTGTTTCTTTTATTTTCTCAGCTTTTTGCCACATTCTTCTTGTGAATCATTTCACTTCCCTGACTGTTTAGTGGTCAGGATAATACTGGAGACAATTTGAATTGTCTTTTTCAGGATCATATTGGAGGAGATTTACAGCACTGAGTTGCACCACAGCAGCTACTTACTCCACAGCATTTTAGCACCATGTTTCCTTTCCAACCAGAGGTTTTCCACCAGTGAGGGCTTGGAGACGGAAACCCCCGCGCAGTGCTGAGGGTGGACACTGTTATTTCAGGGGCAGTTGCAATGCTTTGCGAGGGTAACAGCTGATAAAGAAATAGATTAAATGAAAGTGGTACAAAGGTAAAAAAAAATGGGGTAGGTGTCAAAATTCATGGTGTTTTTTTCTCTCATCAGGGAAGCTGTTTTCACAGTGAGGAAGGTGTCGATGGCAGAGCAAATGGAGAGCAGTTAAAGGAGAGCAGCAGCTATGCTGTTGCCTTCCCACAATGTTTGAGGCTTTAATTAAAGAACTACTGCAATGTGTTTCCAGACCTTCCAGTGGAAAACATTAAATAAAACCTTCTATGTCATTTTTTTTCTGCATTAATTTGACAGGCTGAGCCTCCTAGGGTTCATCCATCCCCAAGCCCACAGAAGGAGATATTTCTTGCTGCAGGGTTGCCAACCAGAGGGGAGATTTCAGGATGCCTGAGGTTTAGTATAGGCTGATGTCCCATTGCAATTTGCAGGATTAAAACCCTTATTTCAAGTTAAGTGTGGTGATAAATGAGGTGTTGAAAAGTATGGGTTTAAATAGGCTCTTAAACCCATATTTCCTGGTAGTCGGAAGGTACGGCCATCAAATGCTTGTGGAGCTCAGATGTGAAATGGCTCCTGACTCACGCGGTTTCCAGATTGTGCTGACGCAGCGGTTTCTGTGCACTGTGCCCCGCTGGTATCTGTGGATCTGGAGTTTCCACCTGAGCTACCGAAATCACCTGTCACTGTGTGCCTGTGGAGAGGGTGAGCGTTGGAGCCGTCGCTTTGCTGCCAGTCAGCGCAGATGGAGCTGGGCAAGCATCACCCCTGAATTAAACCAGCTTTTGAATAATGGTAGTCACTGTGTAGGCACCTGGATAAGTCTGGGAATAAACTACCCCTGTTTCTGTCAAGGCTTTGTATCTTACAGTGGATTGAACAGAGAAGTTAAAGACCACAAGTCCTACACTGATATTCTGCCCCAGCCGTCTGCAGAATTGCCCTTTCTGTCCTGGTTTTGTGGGGTTTTTTTACCCCGAGAAAACTTGCTGTAATTGTTTCCCTACACACCCAGAGGTGATTTGTCAAATCAATGTTTATAGTGTCTTTATAAGGCCGATCCCTCTCTGCTGACTTGGAGGTGAGGTGGGAGAATACATTGCATAAATTAGGCTGCCAAACACGCAGCTCTGCCGGGTGCTTGGGCTTGAAGGGAGGATGTGAAGGCAGCAGTAATTGGGTGTCCAGGCAGAGAGGATGCAGCATCTTCCTCAGCATCCCTGCCCAGCTCATCCCAGCACAGCGGAAATCCTGAGCAATTAGTGTGAATGAAGAGCAGCAGCGAGCCGAGCCCAGGCTGATTGCTTATTTTAGGGCTTTCTATTCAGTTTCTGTGTCTTTTCTGAGATGTTTCATGATGCAGCGATTTCATAAAACCAGGCAGATGTCACAAATCATCACATCTTGATTTTTTTAAATTATTATTATTCCTTAGATCAGATTAATCTCTGCTTGTGACCTTTGAGAGAGCAAGCTGGGCAGGGCAAGATGGGTGGTTTACATTATTAGATGTCGTATCGTGCCCTAGTATATAAAGATCTTGAAATGAAACACAGTCGAACAGTCTAGACATTGGTATTTGTATTTTATTTTTAGGGACCAAAATTTCTAGAACCAAATTCTTAGAAACTTCCAGAGTTAAAGTTTTCCAAGCCACTGTCCTTTTGGGTGGAAATGTAATTAGAATTGAGAAGACTCCACCAAAATCCCTGTTTTCCTTGAAGCTTTTTATTTTTCCTAAGAAATACATGTTTTGAGAGTTTCTGATGAGCTCTGTTCCTGAGATCTCTATCAGCTCACACAGCCTCTTAGTGTCTGCCCTTCTGTAAAGCTGTTCTGACAGTAGTGGACGGGTAGTTTATTTTATTTAATCAATCTCTGTAAAAATTCAGTGCTGAAAGCTATTATGTAGCATCAAATGATAGTGGTGCTGCTGCTGCATGAATTGCAAAGAGATGACCCTGCCATGTGGATGTCCCGAACCCCAGCAGAGCAGCCAAGGAAGTCCTTAACCAGGCTTCCATCCTTAACCAGCCTGGTTAGGGTAGGAAACACGTCACCCGTAACCAGGCAGGACCTGTGCACCTCTGCATTTGTTCTCCAGCAGCAATGTCCATGGCTGTGGCCCTTGGTGAAACGCCCCATCCTTGAAGCATCCTAGCAATCAGTGGGGTCTCTTTTTCCCTGTTCCTGTACAATTTTTAACGTGGTCCCTTATGGCTTGCCGGCTCCTAGCAGGGAGCAGCTCTGGGGTCGGAGCATCTTGTGGGCATGATGGCAACACTGCAGACACCTCACCTGGCATTCTTCCCTTGTCTTTGCAGGAGGGAGACTCCCTTGGGGCTATGGAGAAGCTTTGCCGGCAGCTCACCTACCACCTCAGCCCCCACTCACAGTGGAGGCGCCAGGGCATCATGAAGAGGAAGCCACAGTCCTGGTGAGTCGGTTTTCGAAAGCCACCATCACGCCAGTGGGTCATTGTCACCTCCCAGGTCCTTTCATCCTTGGGGTCACCCACAGGCTCAGGAGAATGGGAAGGGGCTTTTTCCATGATGCTTTTGGCCGTGGCATGCAAACATGGGTGCTGGTGGGAGCTGCCTTTGCACACCCGCAGCAACAGGAGGAGCAAATCCACCACAACGAAGGAAAAGTGCTTAAAACCAGGGCTGTGAGGGAGACAGGAGGTCAAAACATTCTCAGCTCACCACCACCTCCAAAATCATCAGTTGTCTCCAATCTCACCAGCGTTTCCCTCATGCATGTTTGTCTTATCAGGTTGCTTCATGCTCACGCAGAGGTGTTTTCCTCCATTTCCATTTTCCTTCCCCCACTGCACCCCAGTTGCAGAGCAGAGCAGCACGGTAGTGCCCGCAGAGCAGGAGTGGGATGGAAAACCTGAACCATCCATCCTCCAAACATCCCCATGCTGGGCATTGGAGAGCAGGAGACAAACTGCTCCGAGACATCTTAATTAGCTGGTAATTAATGTACAGGCATGTGTCATTATGCACGTTGTGCTTGCGGCGTGTTTGCATGAAGGTAACTGATTAAAAATGGGGAGTAAATGGTAAATTGGGAGTGAAAATGGTAAAAATACGGAGTAAATTATTAAAATATGGGATTAAAAGGCCCTGGTCCCCTCCTCACCTGGGTCCTCAACAAAACATCCCAGCTGCTGATATCCTGGATCCACAAAGCTGAAAAACCTGTGGATGAGGCTGGTGGAAATGGAAAGGGCTCCTTGTTTCCTCTGATACTACTCATTATATATTTATTATTTTTGTTTAACAAAGTGATAAATACAAAAGAAGCTGCAATCTGGCAGAGTCAGGATTTTTATCCAGGTGCTAGATTATGATCCCAAGAGAGTTTGGTTCCTATTTGTAGCCATAGTGAAGACTAATCCAGTGAAAAAACTCGGTCTGAAAAGAGAAAGAAGAGGGGAGGAAAATGGGCCCAGGTGGAAAACAGACCCAAGAGAATAAAGAATGCATGGCCAAATAGGATTAGGACCACGTCTCCTGGAGATCTGGCTCAGCATCCTTGTACCTTGTTGTCCTTGGAGATCCAAACCTGGAGAAACACCTCCATTTCATTGGCAGTAGTAATTGTATTTCTGTGTCTTGACCATTTTTAGGGTGTATTGATGACTAAAATTCACTCTTTCTACCTTAAAGAGGTAGAAATAGAGGAAGCACGTTGGGGCTGGCTGCTACATGGCTGGACCTCGCGGGCTGGGCTCAGCACATGGAGCTGGGTAATAACCCGGGGGCTCACTTACCCTCATGGTTTGGTTTGTTAAGTTAGAATAGGAAATGCACACCCCTTGTCATCCCACCGGGGCATTATTAAAGTTACACTGATGTGGCTGTGGAGAGCTCTTCACAGCCCAAAAGACAAGAAATTATTGAAAATGAAAAAATTTGAAGCAGGGCTTTGCACCACTCTGTCTTTAATTACCAACCCCTGTCCTCAATTATCAACTTGGAACTGTTGCACGAGCGCATCCGCCTGCCAGAGGTTTGCAGGGCTTTATCTTACAAGCCTGCTGTAACACTCACCCTTCCTTGGAAGAGCTGGGAAATAGCTGAGGTTTTTCACGGTTTTAATAGCAGGGGTGAGGTTTCGGCCGTAAATGAGCCCTGACCACAGGGCAGCGACCCTGGGGCTGTGAACATGTGGCGCTGGCTCCTGGCTCTGCCCCAGCGAGGGTTTGTATGACAGGATTTGCCTGGGCTGCTGCAGAAGAGAAGAAGGTTTTCCCTTTCCTTCCTCTCCTTCTCCCTCCAGTAATGACTTTGTGATATCCACAGGCTGCACCAAGCAAGGGATGCTTTTTAAAAGCCTTCTTTTTCTTTGCTTTCTTTTCATTTCTTTCTTCCTTGTTGGAGAGGAAGTCTTCTGACTCCTCTGCAAGACAACGTTGGGGTCAGAAAGGGACAATCCCATCCTATGTTGCAACCTGCCCGGAGGATCCTTCCGTGGGAAGCATGTAACCCCACGCTTTGGATGTGGAAACCTGGTCTCTCATCTCCTGCACGGTGATTCTTGACCTTGCAATGGGTATTTTGGCTTTGTCCCTGGTTCTCTGCTGATAATCAGGGATTGCGGCACAGCAGCGGGGGCGGTGGAACCCATCGTGAAGAACTCCCAGCCCAGAGCTGTGGAATTAGTCAAAAATACTTTTAAAATTAGAAATCTGTGTCTTTGGGATGCATTGTGCTCCTGGGTCCTGTCTGCCAGAGACACGCTCGTTAGTGCACTGACTCGTAGCAAGCAGAAACACACACACCATAATTTGTGCCATGGCTTCACTAAGCGGCATCACCACGTCTGCACCCGTCTCCTGATGCTCTGTGGTCCCCTGTCCCCTGCAGCTGGGTTAGATGTGTTGGAAGGGCTTGGGGAGGAATTGGAGGTTAATTATCCCTGTGATCGGGAGTGGTGGGGAGTGCATTTGTAGAAGATGGATGCATTAGTGCAATGCTGATCCCCCTCTTTAATTAAAAGGTTTTCCTGGTTGTGGGATCAAGGAGGTCTCAGGCACTAGCGGGATGTTTCTCTCTTCTTGCTCAGGGCTAGCAAAGGGGTGGTAGCCTCTGGCAGTCATTGTGTTACCACCTCCTCAGATGCCCACAGTCAAATTTTTAGTGGGATAACATCCCTTCTTCACTAAATTCCTGTTGATATTTCCATGGGGCAGTGGGGGATGTAGCCACAAGCAGTGGGATGGATCAGTCCCTCCTGGACCAGCCCACCCTGGGACCCCCTCATACCTCTCGCCAGCGCTGCGAGTGAGAGCCCTGCACATGGGCACAGCTCGACCGAGCGCTGAGCAAAGCCAAAGAGCTGTAATTAGTCTCACCAGGAGCGTGGTGACATAATTACAAGGGAAAATCGCTTTTCTTTATTCCACAACTGCTGTATTCATTACAGGTGATAATCAGGAGCAGAGCAGCCGGAGGAAGGGGATGGGGACAGATGACAGAGAGGACTGGAGGTGATTTTTTTGGTCGGTTGTGCTACAGCCAGGCAGCCTGCCGCGTAGGCTGGGGGGGAGGCTGGTGCTTTCCGTTTCCATCTCACCCCGGGCATCACATTCAGTGCATGCATGGGCAGTGCCAGATCGAGGGAGAAGCTCTCAGTGTTGGCTGCCTGGCACAGGAGCACCCAAACCTCTGCCAAATGACCTTATTTTTCTCGCATATTTTAAATCTGTCTGTCTTTCACTTGCTGTCTCCTTCTCTGTGCCTCCCTCTGAATCGAATATATTTATATTAAACATCCAGGATGAAAATCAGCATTTTGCCTGGTAGGGCAGCCAATAGCAGGAGGATGGAACCAGCCTGCTAAAGTAATTTGTATATCTCTGGCTCTGCCTAGGGACATGATTACAGTCCAACATTTAACTACCTAATTGTTGAATTAGGTCCTGGAATCTCCCTGCTCCTCCTGCTGCCAAGTGCTTGCCTTCAATATCAATAATTCACATCATAACACTGAATCTACTCCCATTTTACATCAGGCAAAACCCTTTTTCAAATAGGGAAAGTTTGGCAGATGCACCTGAGTGCTGGTGGGGTTTGAGCAGAGCCCTGCAAACCTTTGCAAAATGGGAGCTTTTCCTTTCTCTCTTTTTCCAGACTGTGCCCAAAGGGTGTTTGCATCAAGCAAAGATTTTATGTGGGAGGTTATATTAGGCTGAAGTGGATGCTTTAGGGTCCTCCTTTATACCTGGGAGTCAGCCTGAACTCCCCTTTGCTCTCTTATGGCCCTCTGATGTGAAATCATTAGAAATCACCTTGAAGATACACGGCTGAAAGTGCAAACAAATAGTTTGGGACAGCTTTTAGAGGTCAGGAGGCTCCATCAGGCTGCTCCCATGGTTACCTGTGGTTTGGATATCCTCCATTGCGCTTGGCAGCCAGGTATGGACACCTGTTAAAACAGTAGAGAAGGACTTTTGGATTTAGTGATGAGGTTAAGCAGCCTTATTTTGTTGGTAGGAATGCTCTTTTAACATCCCACTCCTAATTTCATCAGGGACACAAAACATTTCTGTCCTGCAGAAATGCTGATGGTTCCTCCTCGCTTGCAGTGCCTACTTGCATTTCTCTACAAAGCCCTTGTTAAGCAAAAAAAAAAGGGAGTTTTCACGGCGGGGGAAGCCCAGTGCATGAATAATGTGTTCTTCCTTTTGAAAACAGAAAGAGAATGAATATTTGTGGATGAAAATCCTCCACTGCTGCTGGCAGCTTGTGGGCGAGCGATAGGAGAAGTTGTAGTTCCTGCAACAAACAGTCTCTTCAGAGCATCCAACACAAATCTGCTGCTGGTGGGAGGAGGCTGGAGCAAGAATTACACAGATTAGTCTCTTCATTAAAATCCCATCCATGTGTATGTGTGTGCGTGCACAGCAGGCGTGCTGGTAGCTGCTGCAGAAGAGCAGGGAATTTGTGAGCTGGAGCCTTTGGGACTCACGTGAGTGGGCGATTTGTTCTTGTAGTGGGACTTTTTTTGCCCTGTGTTACATGCCTGTCCCAGAGATCCAAACAGACAAAGCAGTAAAGTGCTGTCCAGCACATGGAGCTACAAAAACCAGACTAGGATATTGCCCTGTGCTGTGATTTTGGGGTGTGTTGCAAATTGCTTCATCTTTGCAGTGGAAATAAGGCAATTTCCAAACCTCTCTGCTCTTTCCTGCATGGTGTGAGGTTTTGTGCATCTGTTTGGGATGGAGAAAATAAAAACTCTGGTTCCTGGTGGTTCTACAGGCTGCCTGGAGTTGGGAACTGAGGCTGTCAGGCTTCAGCACTGGGTTGCTTGGCCCTGGCTTGCAGGTAGGGTCTTGCATCTCACAGGAGGACATGGGTGAGTGACAGGAGTGTTCCTGCCCATGGTGGATCTTCTGACCTCACAGTGACCGAGGTCTGCAGCCTCATGGCACCTGTGTGATCATTGAGTCTATAACTCCTTGTCCTGACATCCACCTCAGGAATTAGGCACTTGCTGTGATTTGGTGATGGCTCAAAAAGATGCATCATCCCCCCTGGATGGGACAGGCTGTGACCCTCTGCAGCAGGAGGATGCTGGTGTTTGTCCTTGTCCTCACCCTGCTGCGTCATTGCAAAGCTCCCAGCCACCCCCAGCTGCCTGTGTGTTGGCTGCAGCTGTGACACGGAGCTCTGTTTCCCTCCGAGATGATTGCAGTCTGGATGCAGGCAGAAAGCCATTCATCTCCTAGGGTAGGCACCAAGTACCAACTGCTGCCTGCCTGTGCATGGCAGTTGTTAGTAAGAGCTCTACGGGGGCGGAGCGGAGCTTTTCCCTGCGTGTATCCTGCAGCGTTAGAAATATCATGGTTATTTCCTACGTTATTTCTGTTAATTGCCCTAAGAACACAAGAGAGGCCATCTCCATGCTTATCATAGCCGACTTTTGTGATTGTGTGTATCAAGAGGGTTGGAAATTGGAATTTCTTCTCTGCATGTTGCTGCAGTTCAGCATTCAAGTCTCAGCCTGGCCAAGGCAGACAAGACTTTTCTCAGGAAATATTAAATGACCACCAAAAGTGTCTTGCAGGGTGTCTGATGTCTGGTTGTCCTTTGTCACTAGGCAACTTGTTGGCCGTGCAGGAGGGAGTCCCTGCACAGCAGATCCCACGGAGCTGTTTGATGGGAAGGGTTAACCATGGGGATTGAGTCATCCTCCCGTAATAGAAGAATGACTTAATGTGATGGGAAGACCTGGAGTGACACAGAAGTCAGAAGGGAGCTAAGATTTTGGGAGAGAGAGTGGAAAACAAGGGGAGGAGGAGAAAGACAAAAAAACCTCTCCCTTGGCTGCTGTCATAACTGTGCTGAGTGATTTTGCAGCTCGAGGCCATGTCCAGCGTGCCCCGGGACGGCTGCACGGCTGCCAGACGGCTGCGGTCCGTGGTGCCACCTGCTGCGAGCATCAGCTGGCTCGTGGACTGTTTGGCATCTTGCTTATTTCATTTTGTCTTTTTGCTTGGCCTTTCTTCTAAGGCATTGGTCTTGGACTGGTAAAGCACTTTGCTCACTCTTATTAATCATAGAATCACAGACTGGTTTGGGTTGGAAGGGAGCTTTAAAGCTCGTCTAGTCAAACCCCCCTGCAGGGAGCAGGGACAGCTGGAACTAGAGCAGGTTGCTCAGAGCCCTGGCCAACCTCACTTGGGATGTTTCCAGGGATGGGACATTGACCACCGCTCTGGACAAGCTGGGCTAGGGGCTCACCACCCTCAGCATAAAAAAATTATTCCTTCTCTCTAATCTGAATCTCCCTCTTTTAGTTTAAAACCATCACCCCTTGTCCTGTTGCAACAAGCTCTGCTAAAAGTTTGTCCCCACCTTTCTTATGGACCCCATGAATGAATTGCCCCAGTCATGAAAGCAATGGGATGAGGTGTGACGGTAACCCCTGTACCAGATGGGGCTGGCTCAGCCCTCGTGGAGCAAATTCAAGGACACCCACGGGAAACACCGGCATCGTGCCGTGCTGAGGAAGCCTGGCACACAGGCATCACCTACAGCAGCTCCTTTTGGAGATACCTTTGGTTTGGTCTGGTGCACACAGCACTCAGCCAACATAGATAAAACCAGAGTATTTTCTCTATTTTGGCAGAAATGTTTGGAAACTGTTGCAGCACTGAGGAGCATAGGAGGGGGCTGGCTTCCATCTGCGCTGCGATCAGCTGTTTGATGTGGCTCTCAGCCACGCACAGCACGGTAAAGGAGCGGGTTTGCTGTGGTGCCAGGCATCCATGTTGGCAAAAGGGGAAAAAAAAAAACCTTTTGAGGTACCAGGAGACGATAAGGAGTTGGGAGAAATTTAGAGGAGTGCACTTTTTATCACCTTTATCACTCTCACCTCTGCCTCCTCCATGGCTATGGAGCATTTCCTACATCTGCCAATCTGGGTTTCTTTGGACTTTTAAAAGTTACTCAAGATATGACTTTATCTCTCTTTTATAGCTGGAGTTAAAACAACCATGATTTGACCTGTCAGTTGTTCTGTTCTCAGGGCTCCTCCACACGATGCTTCCTCTAGGCTCCTGCCTCTTGAATTTATTCCCTTTGGCACATGGCATGACTGCAGTGCCTTCTGTATTTTCACTCTGTGATGGTCTATGCGCCTTCAAAACTGCCCTGTCAGGCTCCTTCATTTGTGGAAAGTCCATTTTCCAAGATAGCTCAACCAGAGCAACCTTTTGGGGCTGATTCTTTGCATGCACTAGGTAGCTGGCCAGAATTTTTTGATCCACACTGGCACCCCAGCAGATGAGCCTGAGTAAATGGGGTGGACATGTTAAGCCTGGGGTTAAATATGGCTAAGTTGCTCCCAAAAAAAGAGGGAGATGTTGGCGAGCAGCAGTGGCTGCACCCTGGCCCTGCGTGGTGCTGGGCAGCTGCTTCATCCCACCGGCGCCAGCCTGGCTGTGAGGAACGGCTTATCCCTGGGAAATCAGAACCCTTCGAGGACACCCTGCCGAGATGCAGCTATCTACAGCCAGGCATGTGTCGAAGCACTCTCTTCCCCTTGCTATGTAGAAAATCTGATGAATGTCTTCTCAAAAAATGCTGTTTAACATGAAGACATCCTGTCTGGCGGGTCCGGCGTTTTGTGACCATGTGAAAACCTGAGTGAAACGTTTTGTCCTTCTTGTGGGAACGGCGGGTGATGTCGGAGGGGAGAGGCTGGATGGACCAGCAATCATCCACCACAGGTCAGCAGTGCGGGCTAAGCTGGGTGGGAAGAGGGGAATGATTTCATCCAGTTGGAGAAAGATAGATGTCTGCTGAATGAGAAGGGAATGAAAAAAATAAGCTAAGTCATCTTAAAGTCAATAATATACAGCCCTAAGCAGCTTTTGCTTTAAATAATGCTCTTTTAAGGCTAGCGGGGTTTAAGTAGCAGGGCGTGAGGTTGTCCCTGGTGTGCACTTTATCCCTGAATCAGCGTGTGTGCGTCAGACAGGGCGGGATGAGCCTGACGGTGCAACAAGGATGCTCTGAGCTGGCTCTCGGCTTCCCCCAGCTAAGCAGCCATCGTTACAGCAAAGTTTCAACACCGTCGAGTAGCGGGCTGGAAACAGAAGGAATTGCTTTTTCACCCAGCTCTTCCCGTTGAATGATGTTGAAGGACCCAAAACCACTAAGAGCTCAGAAAAGAATGAAGGACAGTTTCATCAGTGGCCATTAAACACCATAGTTTAGACTCAACCTCTAGCTGAAGAAGTCTCTAAAGCACGGGAAGCTGGGAGGATTTGCCAGGGAGAAGAAATTGAATAAAACTCTAGATCCTTCACCTAAACATTAACTAACATCCAGCCATAGGATCCGGACCTGGTAGACCTTGATGTGACCCAGGATGGTTATTCTTTTGCATAGATGCTTATTGCTGTTCCAGCAGTAGTCCAGTGTGAGTGGGGGATTTTTCCAGGGTCTTCAGCATCCTACCATTCACATAGAACCACAGAGGCTGGCTCCAGGCTGTAGTTCACCTAAGGCATCCCTGCCCTTCTGCCTGGCACTTTCCACCCACTTCTTCTGTCTCCAGCAGGGCAGACCTATTTCTGCTTGTTCATGTGCTTTGGAGAGCCCTCAACAGTTAAAAGTGCAGTCCTCAGAGGAAATCTGCTGAGACTGCCCTGAGAAAGGATCCAACATGGGAGAAAAAGCCATTTAGATATCTTGCAGAGGGAAGAAGTGCTCCGATGCCAATCGGGCCTGGGGTGTCCTCCTGCCAGGGTTCCTTGACATGTCAGCACACATCAATCTGCTCTAGTTGGTAGGGTGGCCTGTCTTTCCTGAGAAGCTGGAAAGCGCTGCAATGTTTGTTGTTGAACTTAAAAAAGTCAGAGACACTGGAATGACCTTTGGTGTGGTGAAAACAGGATGAAATGGAGAGCAAATTAAGCACTTGTTGTGGGGGGAAAGGTGAAGCCCTGCAAATGCGGGGGAGCAAATATTTGTGTCTGTGATTAAGAAATAATTCTGCAACATGCTGTTTAGGAACCTGCCATCGTATTTGCTTGCTGCTGATATTCAGGGGAAATTTGATTCCTCCTGCGCCTGTCGGGGCGAGAGCTGCCAGGTCCCTGTTTGTTGGGGAGCGTGGGCTTTTTGCACACCCCGAAACACACCAAATGAGGAGAGTAAGCAGGTGGTGAAAATACCCGTTCTGTTCTTCATTTCCACTGGGAGTTAGCTGGCCACTGGATCGGCAAATTTGGGATGGAAGCAAGTTATTTTTGCTGACTATTGCAGCAGCATCTGGAAGGCAGGACTGTTGCTGGGCACTGCCCGAAACCTTCCCATCCAGGGCTGCTCGCCGTGGGGCCCTATTTGTGCAATGGAGATGAAAATACTGCTTCAATTTCCCAGATGCTCAGTGAGTTGAAATCGCCTGGCTGGAATCAGATGTTACATCAAGCTGTTTGTTGCAGGCCAGCAGGTTACTCATGGGCTGGCACGGCTCCAGAGACCACGGTGCTGAGACCTTACTGCCCAGGAGGGGTTTGCTGGGACAAGGCACAGCTGCCTGTACGTGTGTGCTTGAGCTAGAGATGCTGTGCCCCTTCCAACACCAGGCAGTGCATTCAAACCCTGGAAGATGCTCCCTGGAGAGGTGGGTGATGCCTCAAACCTGTTAGTGTTTAAGAGGCATTTGGCCAACGCCCTTAATAACAAGCTTTAGCTTCAGGTCAGCCCTGAAGTGGTCAGGCAGTTGGACCCTGAGATCTCACAGAATTATAGAATCATTTAGGTTGGAAGAGACCTTCAGGATCATCAAGTGTAACCTTTGCCCAACATCTCCCTGACCCCTAGACCAAGTCTCGAAGCGCCACATCTACTCATTTCTTTAACACCTCCAGGGCTGGTGATGCCACCGCTTCCCTGAGCAGCCTGTTCCAATGGCTGACCTCTCTTTCAGTAAAGAACTTCTTCCTCATATCCAATCTAAACCTCCCCTGGCACACTTGAGGCCATGTCACTGCTGGAGGCAGTGCCCTTTTGCTTACCAACAGCAAGTGCCTCTTCAGAGGAATTTGTCCTGTTTGAAATAACACCTGGCAGGGATGTTTTGAAAGAAGCCATCAGCCAGCATTGATTTTGGCTGGGATGCAGGTTTATGTGGCTTACACCAGATGTAAGGCATCGCTCAGGGTGGTCAGAGCCGTGCCCTGCAGTGGGGCTCAATGCCCTTGGGTTGTTGGTACCTCCTGGTTTTGGGTGCTTTGCTGGGCAGCGTTAAGGATCTCTCATCTACAGTGTCGCAGACCGCAGGAAAAGCAAACGTGGTTATTGTCTCTGCAACTGTTCAGCAGATTCAAATGAGACACGATGCAAATAAGACTCCCCAGTTACAATCCAGGTTTCTGTCCTGTGTTGATTCTAATCTCTACTCTTGTGACACATCCAATCTACTAAACCTCTTGGTGTGCAACCGGCTGCCTCCCTGCTTTGCCCACATCATCCAGCATCAACGCATCCCAGCGTGGTCAGTCCTCTGCACAGCTGAAGGGTAATGCCAGTGAGCTGGGATGGATGGCATCTCAAGGCTGCTGTTTTCCTGGTGGAGAGGTTATCCCTTACAGCTACATAACCAGGGCGAGGCTGCGGCTCCTTCCCCTGTGCCAGCCTCATCACACCTTGCTCAGTCAGAAGGAGTTGGCTTTAGCAAAGACCTACTTTTTAAGCTGTTGGAGCTCAAGTGTAAATAATGCATGCACATTGAAATGCCACCCGGGTGCGCCTTACAGGGCAAGCTGTCACGTTGGAAGGGGCTTCAAGTTTTTCATTGCCTCACTCCATAAAATGAGCCCCCACCCTGTTCGTTGCCCTCCACAAGTTGTCTGGGTTGCTCCAAAATTTAAAACCATTTTTTCCCCTCTTTGATGAATATTGGCCCTGACAAATGCTTGATTCGCATTTGGTGTTCCCTCATTGAGCAAAGGAACCAACAGCCAGAAGTACTAGAAAATATCCTAAAGGAGAAAAAAAATCCGAGGCTGGGATGAGGTGATTCACAGCAGCAGGACATCCCTTCCTACCTACTGGCTCCGCTGAGCTTGCTCTCACTCTTCAAGCTGTGCCACAGGCTTAAATGCCTCAGGTAGTCACAGGTACTACCTGTGATTTAAAACCTCCATTTCGAGCCATCCTCCTCCTCCTCCCTCTCCCCTCCTGCAGCTGGACTGAACCCTGTAGTTCTCCTCCCCTCGGAGGGAACATTTAGGTGCTTGTGGTCCCCTGAAAATGTTTTCTAGTCCCATGCCTGATTAGAAAAGGCCTTTGACTGTGAAAAGTGTGATTTTTTTTTTTTAATTTATTTTTTTAATAACTACTCCTCCACTTCTGAGGGGAGTGAAAATTAGATTTGCTTTTGACACATGGCTGCAATTATTTAAATCTATCTTCACAACTTGGGCTGAGGAACAGGGGCTCAACCAGTAGAAATGGTTATTAAATGAGGGAATCAGCTGGTGAAACAATTAATCCCCACACGCGTGCTTCCTCCTCGTCTTGGAAGTCCTCCAAACACCCCGTGATTATTTGTCTTGTCTAAAACAGCCGCTGCCTTACTCC
>JAVSBS010022030.1:68051-78996 GCA_033124195.1 Coracias cyanogaster
TTACTCCTCTTTTGGCTGGTGAGGGGCATTTTGGTGCCTTGCCCGAGGCCCGGCTGCTGCTCCCTGGGCTGGTCTCCTGCCACCGCACAAGAAAGACATCGCTCCCCGAAGCAGCAGTGCCCATCTAATCACCAGCCAGCCCCAGCGTGCCTGTCACCCCTGGCTAGATTTCCCAATTAGGAGACTCAAGCTTTACGATGGAGCTTTGATAGAAGCTTTTAAAACGTTTTTTTTCCAAGCCCTTTCACATGGTGTGTCGTTAGCCGGGGTAAATGAAGGTGTTTAGTGAGCTCATCCATCACTTCGACTGGAAGCTCCACCTTGCTGTCAGGGTGTATTTCCACCTCCCACGTGCACTGCTGCTCTCTTTGAATGAAAATAATGCTTTAAAATAGCGGTGCAAAGGAGGATGGTGGCTGGAGCACTGGAAGCACCACTGCTCCTTGCAGCCATGAGGAGGAGAAAGGCTGGACTGAGGTTTTCAGCATGAAGGTTTTGGATGGGGGCAGCTGGGCATCAAGCACTTCAAAGGCACACGGAGGTGTGTTTACGCTGGATCTGGGTTGCTTTTTTTCTTGTGCATTGCTGTGGGGTTGGCAGGAGTGGGAGAGCTCACGTGAGGAGGGTTGGACCGGAGAAGGCTGCGAGCTCTGCATGAGGAGATGCAAGCAGCGGGCTGCAGGGCGAACCTGAACCTGAGGCATGTGAGCACGCTGGCAACCGGTACGGTTGCAGCTTGGCACCAACTCCTGCATCTCGAGCCCAGGCTACTTGAAGCCCTGGTTGCTCTGCTTACTCATAACCAGGCATTTCCATCTGTCCCCTGGGATCCTGGCCCTGAGGTCGCCGCTCACCCCATGGGTGACCCAGATACAGACTTGACTCATGCCCTTCCAGTCTGACACTTCATCAGTAGATGTAGTGTAATCCCTTGGCTCATGGGCAATGGAGTGGAGAAAAAAGCTCCCTTTGGCCATGGGCCGAGCATCCTGTCAGCACTCAGGGAAGTGCAGAAGGATCTTTTGCATCTCAAAAGGGGCTGGTTGGCACCTCCAAGAAAAGGGAGCCCAAACTGCAGAGTGCAGCCCCTGCCCATGTTCATTCAGGTCTCAGCTTTGGCTTTCGTGTATCTTGCCAACACATGGCAGCCTGTGTTTTGACACTTCCCAGTCCCTGAGAAACAGGGCATTCAGCCCCAAGACTGATTTCTTTTGTCTAGCAACATGTAGTCCAGCGTGGCAATATGTTCTTCCAGATGCTTCACCCTCCCCTTGTCCAGAGCTAGCACCAGACTGGGGAGCTTGGCGGGGGGGAAGCTGAGAAGAAGCCATCCTCACGTGATGGCCTCCCTGCATGCTCATGAAGATCGCTTCTCACCCTGCTTTTGGGGATGAGGATTGTTCCTTGGCAGCATCTTGGCTAACGGAAACACCCACCTGGAGTGAGTCCCCTCCTGCCTTCCTCAGGTTAATCAGCTGTTGGGTCATACTGGCCACTGAGAGCTAAAATGGGGCTCGTTATCCTGAAGATGATGAGTTGGAGCGTTGAGAAAAAAAAAACCAAAACCAAAGTGTGTGTTCATGTAACATGGACAAATTACTTGGGAAGATTTGTTGTTGAGCTGATCTCTCCAGTATTGCTTGTTCCCCTCTAACAGCCAGCTCAGAGCACAGCGACACAAAACCTCATCACTGATGGGTACAGACAACAGAGAAACAGGCAAAATCTTTGCATTCGAAAAGCAGGGTGGGAGAGGGGGCTTGGGTTGTAGTTTTCTTGATACGGCTGATGACAGGGCTTGTCTTTCAGCAGAAGGGCAAGTAGATTACACAGCCAGGCAGGGACACTTCAGGGAAGGTTTTGTGGTTTTCCTGCTTGTCCGGCAGGGACGCGGAGAACTGGGCAGCGCGGAGGGTTTGCTGTAACCAGCAGCATATCAGATGACTCTTCTGTTCTGCCCAGCTGAAAAGGGAGTCTTGGCAGCCAGCATCACCTCCAACATCAGCTCAGTTTTCATCTTTCTGGAGGAGATGGATGCTGAAATCCCCAACATTAGCAAGGTAGTCATCTGCCAAGAGCAATGAAGTGTGGAGGGAAGAGGGGGTTTTTCTCTGGCCAGTTCAAGACGCTCTTTGTTGCCGGTTTTCTTTTGTTTGGCTTTTCAGCCCCAGAAATGGTAGCGGCAGCTTTCTGCTAACCCTGGGCTCATGGAAAGGGTCTATTAAAATGAAATAAATTGGTGAGTGGGTACAAAAGCTGCACAAAAAGCTGCGCCCAGCAGGAAAAGGACTCTATGGGATGCAAATAAAGCAGATTCAACCCCCTGCTCCACTAAGCAACTTTCTGCTGTACTTACAGAGGAGGACGGGGTACTATTAAATCTTCTCATTGGAACAGAATATGAAAAAGCTACAGAAAAACATCCCTTTTTCTTTTGAAGACACGAGCAGGGAATTAGTAGTAGATCAGGTTGTATCCTGTTATTCCTCATTTGATGAAAGCTGAGGTTACAATGGTCGCTCTGTTCTGCTGTGCTGAGTGGGACCCATTATTTTCTGTGCACATTAATGTAAAGCAGATTGTAGATTGCATCTCCTGGCGCAGGGAGGGCTCGGGGAAGCCATCACACACTGGTCAAGTCTCATTAGCTTCACGCTGCCTAATCCCCAGGGGTCTGATCCCTCTGAGTATCATATGCGCCTGCAGGGAAGCAGAGTGGTGACAGTATAAGGGCTTTCTTGGCCAACACAACATCTGCTTATTGAAAATCATGCAGAACAGAACTTTTTTGGATTGATAGATGTGCAAATTACAGTTAAAAACTGATAGCAAGGCCAAACATCAGGTGAAAGGCATTCACCTTGGCTGTCTCAATTTGCCTGGCTCCTTATCGTTTGGCAGCTGGTTACTACTGCAAACGAGACCTTCTCGCTGTGTAGCTCCTGCAGACTTAAATGTCTGGGTACTCTGTGGTCTGTCAGCCCCCAAGAGAGCTGGAGAGGGTTCCTGACTGCCTAGACATGGTTGTAGGACACCAGCCTCATAGCTATAGGATGGCTGCAGGCTTGTCCAGCCTCTGTCCTGGATGGGGGAAATGTTGTGTGTCCCCCCAAAAACCAGCGGTCTGAAATGTGTCCACAGGCAGGCTGAACCAAAGTAGATGGTTCCCTTTGCTCCACCTGCGAGAGCATCAGGATTCAAACCCTCCCTTTGGACACTGGAGGTGTTGGGATGGTGGCAGGAGGGGCAGGGGTTTGGCTTGAAATGAAAGATGTGTCAAAGATTGGTGGGGTAAGGGGAAAATGAGGGTGATACCAGCTCCTGGTCCTGGAGAAAACATCTTCCCAGGCAGCATGAGGGACAGGCAGGGACCCTGGGAGCCAGGCTGGCGGCAGCATCTTGTGCTCTGGCTCTCATCAGAGCAGCAGAGGGGACCTCTGCCTGCCTAAACGCTTCCAAATGTGATCTGTGCTCCAATAAAATAAACAGTTTAGGGAAAGCGAAGCCCCAGGCACACACTTTGGCAGCTGATCACTCCCTAATTGCAGGAAGAGCAGTTGGGAGAGGGTCGGGGTTTTTTTTTTCTTCTTCGGGCTGGTTTCTGATGAGAAACTGGGCTGGAGGATCAGAGTTGAAACTGCTCTCCCCTCACCCCATCCCCAGCAAAAAATCCTGGTTTCTTCCCCTTTGTATTAATGGAATTCAACTTATTTCAAGGAACAGGAAACACAAACAACCTCTACAAAGTGTGAACCTCAAACCTTCAGCAAAAGCCTGTTTCGTTTGATATGTGCAGGTCTCTGCAAAACAAACTGGGGTTTTCCTTGTTATCTGGCAGCAGCAGGGGCAAGTTCGAGGGCTATGGAAGGTTTTGGTGGGCAGAACCAGAGCCGATGCCTCTCAAGCCTCCCTGCCTGACTCTGTGCGTGTTTCCCACACCCCAAAGCTCCCTAGAAGGGGATAGAGATAACTAACAACAGCTCCTTTCATCTGCAAATAGACAAGATGTGTCAAAACTCATTTCTTTTCCTCCAAAATTTGTGGCAAGGTGGACAGAGATGGAGCAGCCACACTCTCCCACCCCACACCGGGGTCACATCCAGCCTGCTTGCATGGTCATTCCTTGCAATGCTTAAGACAAAGGGGCAACAAAACCAATGGGAGAGGCTGAAATGAAGGATTTCAAGCAACAAGTCAGCCTGGTTTTGCAGAAGGGGCTGGAGCTCCAGCCAGCACTGCCTTGCCATGCTCCCTCCATCCCCATGGCTCTCGCATCCCTCACCAGCGCAGCCCCTTCCTCTTACCCTCCTCCTTTCTTTTTTTTCCTCCTCTTCTTTTCAACGCATCTGTTGGGAACTGTTTTAAATGTATTGGCAGCACATTGTATGTTTTTATCAGCAATTTCCTAGTGATTTCTCTTCCTATAGCCTCTTTCCTTTGGACACTGAGAAGAGCAACCCAATTCAAAGGTCCTTTCTTCTAGTCAAACTGGAGCACATCAGCTTCCTTCCTCTCTAGTGGGGAGTTGCTCATGTAAATCCAATGGTTACTTGGGTATTTTTAATATATTCAATCACTCAAAAGCAAGAGTCTTTTCAGCTATTTTTTTTTAACCCTATGTTAGAATTTAAAGAAAACATTCTTTATTTTATTTCAAATTATTGTTTGTTTTAATGCAAACTTGAAGAATTCCTTCTTCTAGTGCAATTCTCTTCCAGGAGGTCATTTACAGAAGCAACAATCCCAACATGTTGTTTTCCTGTTGGCACTTGTGCAAATTGCCTTTTCTGCGAATGCACGTTACTAGTGGGGCGTCAGCTGCAGGTTCTTATTACGCTGGAGTAGCATTTGTTGGCAATATTCCAGAGCAGCTTCTCTGTAGGAGAATACAGGTTTCTTGAGAGCAAAACGTGTTATAGGAAGGAGTATATAAATAGATTTCATTTTGAGGAGGTAGAAAAACTGAGTACTCCAACAGCAGGATAGTTACTTTTTTTTTTGCAATAAGTTAACCAGAGTTATAATTATAGCAAAGCATTTTGATGGATCCCAAATGGTTATTTTTAGAATTGTGTTTAGCAGGAAATTAAAAACAAGTTTGGAAAAATCCCGGTTCTTGTAACACATAAATGGTGGTTCTCATACAGAGCAAACAACCGTCGTGTCGCTAAACGCTTGACTCCAGCCTCCCCGGCTCGGGACCCTGACGAGGAGCTGGCTGTGGAGCATGCAAATGAGAGCAAGCCTTCTGCTTCGTTATCCCTACTGGAGATAGTTATCAAGTTGCTTCTTCAGATAACAGTACTTCATTTTCCAAGAAGCTTGTTGCTTTTAAAGGTTTAATTGGGTCCTTTTACTAAATGCCATGGAGATGCTATGAAATTATGACACAGCAGGAGTCTTGCAGATGCAGACCGGTGGAAGCTGCAGGTTTTGCTGGTGGAGCTTGGCCATGGAAAGGGGTGGACGCTGTTTTGGTCCATCCCAGACATTTTGTTTGGTTTAACTTTACCACTGCACCATCGTAGGACCCTGTCAGTGGCTATTGATGACCAAATATCCACAAAGTGCAGCTGCTTCTCCATCAGCCTGGGCATGAGTTGGATCCTGATGGACTTTTCTTGAGTTCCTAGGTAATGGATCTGTGACTTCCACTTGGCCAATGTTAGTGGGTCGGATTGATGTGATTTGGACTCAAAACCATAGCACGGCTTTTCACCCCCCATTTAAATTCATTTCAATAACTTGTTCAATGTGTCTGGTTCTTTTTTGTATACTGATATTTTTCTCCTCAGCTTCCAAAATCTTTGCACTTCCCACAGCCTGTGTGCCCGTGAAAGACAGTGCAGAAGCCAGTCCCTGCCTGGAGATTTTTGCCTGAGCTGCCTGACCTTCATTTCCCCAGCTCCTCTGTGCTAACATAAGATTGAGGCACATCAGCCTTAGAAAGGGACTAAATATCACATCAGTGCCAAAATGCTTAATGCAAAGAAAATTTCCATCCTTTAGTACCCTTCCTCTGATGCTCTGAGGGTGAAATTAGAGGCGTTTGGGGAGATGTTAAGGTAAATTAATCCGCTCAGCCCCAACAGAGAGTCTTCTCTGTTTCTTCTGTGCTCTGTTTCTCCTCAAAGAGATGCTGCACCCAAAATACCAGATTCCTTCCTCCACATGCACATTAGTTTGAATATTAGGATGCTTAGGTGCATTTAGAGCCAGATCTACATCTTCAGAGTTTGAGGCCAGCTGTCTAAAGCCACCATCAGCTCTCAGATAACTCAGCCCATGTGACATACCCAGCAGAAGAGCCAAGGGCTGTGCCACGAATAGGACGTCTGATGGCATGGTGACATCTCACCCCTTCACTGCACCAGGGATGAGACAGCGTCCTGTCCCCTACAAGATGGGAATCCCTCTGCAAGGTGCAGTTTGTGGGCTACGTCCCTCCTGATCTGGGTTTGGGGTGATGTGAGGCTTTTAGGCACCAAGGGCTGGGTGACACTGCTCTCTAGTGGAGGGCTCTTCATCAAACGGGTTGTGATGAAGGAGTTGAGGCTGGTGGAAAGGGTCAGCACTCACCCAGGGCTAAAAATGACTTTTTCTTGTTATTTGTATCACAACCTTTTAGAAATTAATACATGTCCATGGAGATGTTACACAGGCATGGAATAATTTAGTAAAGAAATGTAAATCAGAGATGCTTGACTTTATCGCACCATGCTGGGAAGGATTTATTGATCAAGATTCTTCTGATGCCAACGATCCTTCCGCTACCACACCGTGGCCAAAGCCACAAGACCTGTGGCAGTTCTGGTGCAGGAGATGCTCTTGAGCGCAGAGAAATTACTCCTCCCCTCAAATACCCCAAGCTTTGTGCCTGGAACAGAGGAACAGGCCTGTGGAGCTTGGTGTGGAGCCAAAAAAAATGCAGTGAGATTTGGAAAGGAAAGGCATATAAACAAAGAGCTATTCCTGGAGCAGCCTGTGCACTCAGGCATGCAGTGGAGGTATTGCTGCAGGCATCACACACGGCGACCAGCAGCACACAATGCTGGGGATCCTGCTGCAAGAGGAAATTCAGAGACAATTTAAGCATCGCAGCAGTCCCACCAGGTATGCTCTTAACGAGATGCTGAAAAAATGCTGTGCTGGACTCGAGAAATAGCCCAGTGCTTGCTCCTGCAACAGCAATAGGAGCTCCTGCTTAGGGATGCAAGTCCCACAGCACATTCCCAGCAGCCACAGTTATTTTATAAATGGCTGTAAAAAAGTTCACGTTGATGTCACACCAAAATTTGGAGCAAAGCCCTCAGATGGTGAGTGCTCCAGGCTGAGTGATCTGCCCTTCCTATCCACTCTGCCCCAAACCAGCGAGCGCTCGCTGGGCTGGGACTTTGCTAGCAGGGAGGCAAGTTCACCGTGGGGATGTCTGGACTTCATGGCATGAAAACTGCAAACCTCAGCAAAACTGGGAAGGCTCTTGGAACAAGAAGAGCCCAGAATAACTAATCCTCACCAGTACTTTCCCTCTTAACAATAAAGACTTTGGAATTTCTTATGTGTTTATTGATGAGTTCTAAAGGGGCTTTAAAGTTAGATATTTTTGTGTATATATTTCAAAATCCTCTTTACCATGAATCTCTCTAAGGAGAGGAGGGAAAGCTTTCCAAGCTGTTCCATTGTAAAGATGGTGAAAAACAAGAGACTTTAAGCTGCTCTGTGGTGGCAAACAATGAGCTAAATCAGCTAAGTAATAATCACAGCAGCACACACACACACAAATATGCTGGTGTGCTGACAAGTAAAACTTAAGAACAAAGTAAAAGGAGAGCATGGGCTGTGCTGGTCCGGCGTAGGCATCGCGTGTCTCCCATTTATGAGAATTTGGCAGCTCCAGTTCTGATCTGGGCTCTGTCTAGGTTATTTTGGGTTTTGATCTTTCATGGTTTGATGAATGTTGGGGTTTTGTAAAACAAAAGAAGGGAGGAAAAAAAAAAAAAGGAACATATTCAACTAGGCAGCATCACAAACCTGTGAAAAGGGGTTTTTTTGAACTTAACTTGGGCAATGCAGTCCTTTCCTTGCCCCTGGCATAAGTAGAAGCATTTTTGCTCCGGGACTGCAATGCCTCTCCCTAGTTTAAATAAGGAGCAGCTGCAAAACACACATATACAGACACATGCGGGTATATTTTTATATCCCCATCAGCCTCCTGCCATAACCTTTGGACCAGCCCTTCAGAGTTCCACAGCCATTGCTGTTCAGCAACAGGCTGCTCACATGGGCTCAGCTCACCCGCCCTTGGCCAGGCTCCTGGTGACAAAGTGAAAGGGCCCCAGTTTGGTGAATGAACACAGACCCAGCCAATTAAAAAAAAAAAAAAGGAAAAGGAATATTATTTATTTTTAAAATGCTAACATGACTTTTGATGTTATCAGCCACAGCAGTGCCGTGGCCGCTCTGGACCTCCCACCAAGCCCTTGATCTTGGTGACATCCCGTGGCTGGAGCTAGGAGGTTAATGTGAGCTCTGTGTACACACTCCTTCCTTTTATCTGCTGGGAGTTTGGTCTTTCAGCATCAGTGGGTGTCCCTCGGCTCATGCCTTGAGAGACAAAGGCTATTCTCATCCTTATTATGATATATACACTATATAGAAAATATAAAATAAAATGATATAATGTATAATATAGTATATACACCTCAGTCACATTCCTCATTTAAGCTAAATAGTTAGATTTTTCTTGGCTCTGTTCCTCCATCAATGCAGAGGGAGCTTAACCTTTTTGTCACCATTATTACTAACAGAGTACACACATTTGTTTGTATTCCTTCCCTCCACTTCCAAAATAGCTGTTCCAGTGTTTGACTGTCATCAGTTGAAGTAGGAGCTCTGAAAAAGCTATTTAATACTTATCTTTGATACCAGCAATATTTCAGGACAAGTCTTTTATCAAGACTCTACTTTTTTTTCTGATGACTCATTATGTTCAGCAATTTTTTCCTGACATTTTTGTAAATAGTTTTCTCACCAGTGATATCATATAAATCTCTTACTGTAATTCTTCACTGTATGGGGCTGCCTCTTCATTTTTCTTGAGCTATTTCTTTGCCCTCCAAGGAAGTGGCTCAATAGCCCAATTATACTTTATTACGTGACACATTGGTGTCTCCTGTCCCAACCTGTGCAGTGCTTTAGAGAAATGCCGTGACTTCAACCCAAGAGGCAAGCCCTTTCTTTTAAGGCTCTTTGAGCTAAACACCAATATTGTTGTTCATGGGAACATTTTCTGACCTGATTCAATGCTGCATGCCAAAATAGCTCTCGGTTCAGCATGAGTGATAAATCAGCATCCTGCCAACGTGTTAGCAGGAATTCAGCGCGTGTACACCCAGTTCTACCATTACATTGGCCAAAACCCCATATACTGGTCCAGCTGGGAAAAAAAAAGAATCTGTGTCTTCCCCTATGGAATATCCTCATAAAATGTGAGGATGAAACCAAGTGGGTATAGTCGATCCTCCACTAAATCTTGTGGGGATTTGTTGAATGGGAAGATCCTCCTCTGGAGATTTGGGGCCATTGTGTGGCAACCTTAACGGCAGGGATAAAAGCTGTTACAGCTGTTTGTCAACCTACCATCCTCCTCATTGCCATGAGATGGTGCAGAATAGCCATGGGACTATTTTTATTAAATCACGTTTGGGGTTTGTTGGTTGGTTGTTGGCAGAGCCCGGGCTTGCTCTGCCGGTGCTTCAGGAGAGCTCCTCTGCCTTTGCTGTAGCCTGCCAAGCGCTGGGGAGAACCGGCCATTTGTGCAAGATAATCAATCCGTTTCAGTCGGTATCAGCTGAATCCCTCTCAAGGGGAAAATGCTAGAGCCCTAGTGAGAAATTTGCTTTTACTTGCTGGCAGAAACTGTATGCATGCTCCAAGGGAGAAAACCGAATGTGAAGCACTATTGAAAGCAGCTCAAATCAAAAAAAGAAGAGCTGCCCTGAAGTCATCACCATGCCACTGTGTTATCTTCTTGGTTTTGCTAAATTAAAGCCACATTAAAAGAAGTCCCACGAGAAGGTGCATGAAGGCAGGTGGGCAGCATTGCTCCATGGTGGGGATAAAACACGTGCTAGATAAAACATGTGGTGGATAAAACAAGGCTCGACCCCTGACTGCTTATTTTAGCCATGCTATTAAATGGTTGTCACTTATTTGCAGGGATACTATGTGCTTTATTTGACAGCAGGATCCCGCTGTAACCCGCCTTGGTGCTCAAAGATGGCAAGCCAAGAGTAATCTGGGTTTTATTAGGTGGGAAGAGCTTGTTACCGAGGTATCACCCCAGCCTCACTCCACCTCACTCACCAGGGCTGCTTCCAAACAATGATGTGGAGCTACCTATGGGAGAGAAGCAGCTGCCAATATATGACCATTGATTTATTCTTTTTTAATAATAAATATACTATTTCATTAGTTTCCCTCCCAGTGGTGCCAAAGAATTACCAGTAGAGAGAACTACGTAACGTTAACAGCTGTCTTTCTGCCCACATATAGGCTAAATGAGACCTTGTGAAGGGATAAGTATAGATGTTGTTCACTTACCGCAGAGGTGTGGGTTTGAGGGCTCAGCTAGTCCAGCAAACCACAAACTGACTAGCAGAAGTGTCACCACAGCAGTGAAAAACCAAGAGCTCGCAGCTTGGTGACGTCCACTGTGGAACCAGCTGTAAAACATCTCACTGTGCCACGCAAGACGGGTTTCAAACAAGGTGCGTTGGCACCGGAGCAGATGCACTGGAGTGGCTGTGCAGCGGAGGTGGTGGGCATTGCTCAGAAGCTAAGGGCTATGGGGATGATGAAGGAACAGAAACATCTCTCTTACAAGGAAAGGCTGAGAGCCCTGGGGCTGTTTAGCCTGGAGAAGAGAAGGCTGAGAGGGGATCTG
>JAVSBS010022031.1:7559-31715 GCA_033124195.1 Coracias cyanogaster
CAGGACTTCATACAAGGGCTTTTAGTGAGAGCACAAGGGGTAATGGCTTCAAACTGGAAGAAAGGAAGATCTATACTAGATGTAAGGAAGAAGTTCTTCACTCTGAGGGTGGTGAGACACTGGAACAAGTTGCTCAGGGAAGTTGTGGATGCTCCAGCACTGCAAGCGTTCACAGCCAGGTGGGATGGGGCTTTGAGCAACCTGGTCTAGTGGGAGGTGTCCCTGCCCATGGCAGGGGGCTTGGCACTAGATAATCTTTAAGGTCCCTTCCAACTCAAACCATTCTATGATTCTATGAATGCCCATGGAGGAAGAATTCCCACTGACATCAAAAGTGTTGAACAGAACCACAAAGTGTCCTATCTGACAGGTATGTCCAATAAATTATGAATTTATATTAAATCTCACCGCTAACCTATAACCAGGCTCTACTGCCAGAATATACAGGACACTGATGAATATCTGATGCAATCTAGAGGCTGTTGGAGAAGCTGGCTTCTGAAATGTATAGCATATGTGAAAAACAAGGCATAAAGCAAGCTATTTTCAGAAAATGGTAACTTTGCTGGAGAAAGTCTGCTTTCAAGTTGGAATCTATTTATGCATTTGAGCTGAAATTGTAAACCACTTGTTTGTTACAAAGTAAAAGACATTCTTGAGGAAGTGGAAACACCGTTGGTTATTTTTTCAAGAGTCTTTTTTTCTTCCCAAACTGACATACTATTAAAATAAAACTCAAGAGGACTAGCTAACCCTAACATCAAAGGAAAATGGTTTACTCCAGGTTGCACAGGAAGTTTTGAGTGACTTAAAGGAACAGTTTTTGTCTTTCTCCCTTTCCTGCAGAGAAACCAAAGAATTTCCACTTTGGCTTGACCACCTACCCAGGTGGTCCACTACATCCATCTCTCCAGTGGTAACTCCAGCTCTGCCAACACCTCCTCCAGTTCTCCCCGTCAAGAGGGGGTTTTACTTAAGATTAACATTAGAATAAATGATTGAGATGAATGATAGGAAACAATCTAGATCAAGGAAAATGGGCATAACCCAACACTCTCTCAAGTCAGAGGAGAGAGCCCAAGTGATTGCAGGGGGTTAGGCTAAGTTTTATGGCAACCACTCAGAAATGAGAGAACACAGCCCTGAAGCCCCACTCCTATCACACCAGCGTACCAGCTGTTGGAGTCTGCTGCCAATTTTTATCTCTAGAAAGGGGCTGAGGTAGCAGGAGGAGTGCCAGAACGCAAAGGAAGGTAAGATAGCATCACTGCAAATCTCTGCATGCAAAGAGGAAACCCACTTCAGCAGCAATATGAAGAACCTGCCAATTTCACACGAGATAAATAGGCAGAGTCACCATCTTGTATGTGTGTCTTGGAAGTAGCTTCAGCACGACACATATAAAACTCTTCCTATCTTACTCAAACTTTGTATGACTGGGGATTTTAAATCGTCTTCCCAACCACTGTGAGTGGCAGAGCTGTGGAACAACAGCTTGTCTCCTCTGTGTGTTAGGGACCCCCACTGAAAAAAAGCAACAGTAATTTGTCTGTCCAGGGGAAGAAAGCAAAAGAAAGGGAAGAGATTTCTTCTGAGGACCACACAGGAGGTTTCTAGCAGGCTGTGATTTGAATCCAGACCTTTTGCTCCACCAACATGGCCACCAGGATCTGTTTTGTCTCCCTAGAAGCATGAGATTTATTACTGTGAGACTATGTTACCAGGATTGGACAAAAATCAGATGCTTCCAAAGACTCTAGCAGAAGGCACAAGGAATCAATGCTGCACATTTATCATACTTGTAAAAATATCCTCCCATTTTATTTCCTTTTAAAATTATTTTAAAGCTAACAGCACACTGGCATCATTCTACTGCTTTTAGCTTTAATAACCTCTTCATGTGTTCATGAAGTACTAGGGAGAGACTCAGGCCTCAAGAACAAGTCCAATCTTGTGGCTGGACAAGATGACCTTTAAAGGCCCCTTCCAACCCAAACCATTTTATGATTTTAAGAGGTGTTCAAAGGTTGGACCCGGTCTCTCCAGGCAGATCCTGGAGAGCTCCCATGAAACCCTGGTACTCTAGTACCAGAGCTGGGGTTTTAATTATTTCCTTTCAATAAAAGTCTCCATTTATGCATCAGAACTTCAAGAAAAGATCTCTAAATAATCCAATAATGCTGTTGACCCAGCAGGGTGCACAGTCTGTTGAGGAAAAGTGAGAAAGAATCCAACAATACAAGGGTGGACTTGAAGCATGACTAGCATCCATCTGAAGTCCATCAAACATCAGGACCTGCATTTCTGGCTGGACCTCAAGAAACCACTCTCCTTGGATGTCTTCCTGCAATGTCACCAGCTCTCCTTTGGCCAGGTGAAACTCTACCAAGGGCTTTCTGCTTTTGATCACTGAAAATATTTAAAGCTAAATTATGAAGGAAAAAAAACCCCAAACCTTACTTTTGCTTTGCTGGTAAAGTGGAGGAAAACTTGTTTTCAAGGCCAAACTGCTCTTTGAGCAACTATACGCTTACAGAAAGTTTTTATCTTTTGCTTGTATTTTTACAGTTGTTACTCTTTTTTTTTTAAAAGGAAGCTGAAAATATTTACTGACATGAACCATACTTGCTTTATGCCTTTTCAAGTATCAGAAACATTCCATTGCAGGCACTCTTTGAAAAGTTTTCCTTTTTCCTGCACTCTTTAAGGTTATGTCGAGTTTCCTCATTACAAGTAAGAGGCGACTTCTTATCAGCTGCCTGGCATAGTGTCATGTTTGCATTACGTAGCAGATGGATATTGCATTTTATTTGAGTCCTCAAAACAGCGAGAGTGGAGAGGAAGGACTGGGGCCAAGGGGTTGACATTATCACAGGGCAGTCTTCCTGCCTTGGTCACAGCCAGGGACACACACACACGAGCTTCTTCAGTCTTCCCCATAAGAAAGACTTTTTTTTTTTTTTAAGTAACTCAGCCACCCAGGAACCACGGCTGGACTGGGTTCCCCTTTAGGCTGCCCTTTTCTGAGCAATATAAGGAAATCAGCCTATTCTAACAGGGGGAATTACATCTTCCTCTCTTCAATGCTTCCCAAGCTCATTTTTCTTTTCATCCCCATATGTCTCCTCAGAACGTTCCACCAGCCATGCCCCTTTTTCCCCCAATGCCAGCTCACTTGAGATGGGGGAGCCTGGCTGGGTGTGCCACCAGAGGACTGGTTCAGCCCTTCTGCTTACCTTCCAAAAGATGCTCCCTCTCACCAAGCCCCACCAGGAGCACAGATCTTTGTGGCCCATCTGCAAGATCATCCTCTAGAACTGTTTTTTTGCAGGAAGATGACCTGAAGCATTTTCTGGTTTCTTTCCCATTCCTCCAGCAAATGAGCTCCAAACTGTCTGGCAGGGCATGAGCAGAACTCAGACAAGGCCAGAGGACATACAGAAAGAAAGCATGGAGCTGTGTATGGAAGAGAAGAGACATGGAAAATGTAAGTGAAAACAACAAAACTAGGAAAGGAGACTGATGAAGCTTTATGCTTGGTGAAGACTACAGCCACCTGTGCCCAGAAAGAGAGGACATAAGCAACCATCTCCAGCTGTGGAGGGAAGGGAGGGTTTGTGGAGCATTTCTTGGTGAAGGAGGATGAAGGGAGGCATGCTATTTGGCCTGGTGGCCAGCCATGGCATGGATGGTCTCTTGATGTGCTCATAGGGAGTGATTACAGTCTTCAATGGTATGAGTTGGGTTTTAAATAACCTCTTGTGAGGCTGCAAGTCAAGACTATGGAGCCTCCTGCTAAATTTATGGGACTAACATCTCAGGTGCAGACAAGCTGGAGCGGAAACTGTGAATCTGAAAAAACAATTAGGATGGAAAATGGGCTGCTCTTTCCTTAATTAGGGGGAGTGTGATGATTGTTAGCTCCTCTCTCTCATAAAAGCAGCACTCACTAACTTAGGTGCCTGCCAGCTCCTCTCCCTGCTCTGCTCTAGGGCTGGACATGAGCTGGTGGGCATAGAAAAGAGGGAGTTCTGCTGTGTTTTCAGGGTGTCCCAGCATGTTGCACAGAGCTCTGCCGAAAGGTCCATGTTGGGAAGCACTGGTAGGTTGGGATGAGCAGCCCACCAGGTGCCCGAGGCACACTGGGCAGAGCAGGGGGAGGCTGGCCAGTCAAGCACCCACCATCACCTGGTATCACACAGCCATGGTGGTGTTAATAAAGACAATAGCTCAACCCTGTTCCTGGAAATGCACTGCAACATAAGGATCCTCAGTAGCAACACACAAGGTCCACATAGTGACCGTGCACCACCTCAATTTCCTGAAGGAGTTCAAACCAGCCCCCAAGTGTTATTTTAGCATAGTTTATTGTGTATAAATATTTATAAAATGCTTGCTTTGAATACCACTTTTCGAAAAAATTAAAATGAAATAACCATCCAAGCCTCACTACTGCTTATTGCATTTTTAGCAAAATATTTTCTTAACTTTTCTCTATCTTCAGCCCTGGGGCTTTTGCTAGCTGAGCAAACGTCCCTCCTCCCTGTAGCTCAGCCTGCCTGTTCTCCTGCAGGGCAGCAGACTGCTTGCTTGGTGGTTAATGAAGTTACATAGGGCTGTAGGAATGTTAGGATTTGGGGGTGAAACGCGGTGGAGGGAAGAAAAGAAACTTCACAAATCTGTAGTCCTATTGTGAGCACTTGGTTTTCATCCACAGGGGTCAATGGAAGAAGTTCATAGTATGCTGCTGGCATGCAGCATATTTCACTTGCAAGGCGTGAGACCTCGGGCAGGACTGAAGGGCTGGTCTGGGTGCCCTGGGCACAGGAGACTGCCATTTTCTCTAACTCTGCCAGTTAACAGTCAGCTCTGCATTGGGAGTTGACTGGACATCATAACAGAAGCGCCATGGAGTGATTTCTTTTTTTGCTTGGGCCTGGGCTAGCTACACAGGCATCCAGACACAGGAGCACTACCACACTAACTCCAGAAGCACCCAAACTTCAGCCCTAAAGGCAGCATAGAAAGCATCCAAAAGGCTGAAGCTCAACCATGAAGGTCCTATCTCTTACTGTATGGGTAGAGAATGCCGCAGTGAGGAGAGACCTTTTGGGAGGCTCTTAAATAGGGTCACTTGTGTGATGCCCAGAGGTGGACAAAGCCTCCCTTGGGGACCTGGGAAAGATCTCTTCCCTTTTCCTGCTGGGTGATTACCATCCTTGGCCTGGGACTCTGGTGCTCCCCAAACTGGCCACCCTCCTAGCTCATCCAGGGCATCAGGGCTACAGTCTGTGGCCAGTGAGACTTGACACCTAAAACTGAATCAACCCATTTTTAAACTCATCCTATTACTTGGGATAATATAACTCATTTTATGTCCGTTCTGTTTGCCCCTTTTTGTTCCTAAAATTGTCTGGTTAGCAGATCCCAAGATAGAGCTGTCAGTCTGCCCCGGGCCATCTCTGCTGCTGCACATGAATGGGGATAGACTCATTTTGAAGTGTTCCTGGGGTAAGGGTGACCTACTTTCATGGCTGCGGTACAGTTCATTACGAATTCCTAATGATCTCATTGTTCCATTAAATGAAGGTTGCCACCTGTCCCAAAGACTTTAGATCAAGCTGGGATTAACATATCTGCTGACCCATTTCTCCCTTTTGTAGGACACAACCCCATGATCAATAGGGTGGGGTTTTTTTTTTCAGACCATCCAAGACTGAACCTCAGCAGCGATGAGGTGCTGGGTCCCATTAGCAGAGGATGCTGAGCAGCAGAGTTCTTGCTGGTGCTGGGCACTGCGGAAAATCCTGCCCAGACGATTTGGCCATCAGATTCCACCTGCCTAGATCCCACCAGAAAAAAGGTCAAACCCTACGAACATGATTTACTACGGAAAAAAATAAAAAGAAGGGAATTGCTGAGGCTGAATTTAGGGCAAATGAAATTCTTCCAGTTTAAGAGAGAGTCTAGAAGAGACTCTATTAAGGGTGTGCAGGCTGCCCATGGTTTTGCCCTGGGCAGTCACCCCTACGGCAATACTATGGTCACAAAAACCCCCAAGTCAGCTCTGTCCTGGTGCAGCAGCTTCCCTTGGTCCCTCCAAGGACAGAGCCAGTGGCTGAGAGGGCTGAAGATGGCAGGTTGGAAGCACAAGTTGTGCAGCACAAGAAATAAAACAAATAAAGGAAGAAAGGGAGAGGAATAAATTCCCATGGACAGGCTCAGTGAGCGTGTTGGAGCCAAATGACCTCAAGTGCACCACTTTCTTCTCTTGCTCGAGGAAGGCAGAAATACAGCTGCATTTTTCATAAATAGGAACACCCTAGCTTGATGTTTTTTAAAGCTGTCTAGACAGCGGAGCAAGACCTTATTTCAAGTCACATAATCACTTTCCCATTTTTCTTTGCAGCAGAGGACGTTTTCCAAGATTAGATAGAAGCTGGTAGAGCAACATGTTATTAACCTTGGGTGTGCCTCCCTGCTTTAGGCTCTCCTTGTCCAAGCTGAAGGTGCCTTTCTGTCTGATCACGTCTCCCCTTTATTCGTGCCTTCCCCGCCTTGACAGAAAAGATGCTTCTTTCACTAGCTCACAAAAGCGAGATAAAATTACACACGGGCTGCAGACAACTGGGAGCCCAGAGGGTGCTGTGGTAAAATGCCAGCTCCCTTTAGCCGAAGACAAATATTTTGCGCTTCCCGATATGGCACTGATGCCTCCACCTGAAAATAGCATTAGAGGAAAGGAAAAAAAAAGTAAAAAGTTTTGTGCTGAGCTCCACCAGGCCAGCATGCCCCAGGCTGTTGGAAGGAGATGGTCAAAGCTGCTAACCATGAGGGATGGTGGAAAAAAGCACTGGCAGGGAAGGGTGATCTCAGCAGACACATCGCTCCAGCACACCTCACATAGTGCAGTCTGAGCCTTCCAGGGCTGACCATCCCTGGGCATTTTTCTGGGCATTTCTCAGTCCTTTTTTTTCTTTGTGTCACCACTGCAGCCCACTCCCACAGAGCAGAGAAGGCAGATAAAATATCCATGTGCCATTTGACTGCAACACATGGCTTGACTCAGCAGCAATTGCTTAGGGACAAGGAGCTGCTGTGGAGTGGTTGCACTGGGCAGCTTTGCTGCAGAAGATCATAGAATCATAGAACTGTTTGGGTTAAAAGGGACCTTTCAAGGCCATATAGTCCAAAACCCCTGCGCTGAGCAGGGACACCTGCAACTACAGCAGGTTGCTCAGAGCCCCATCCAACCTGACCTGGAATGTTTCCAGGGATGGGGCATCGACCACCTCTCTGGGCAACCTGGACCAGTGTCCTACCACCCTCACTGTAAAACATGTCTTTCTTTTCTCTAGTCTAAATCTTCCCTCTTTACTTTAAAACCATCACCCCTTGTCCTGTTGCAGCAGGCCCTGATAAAAAGTCTCTCCCCATCTTTCTGACAGGCCCCCTTTAAGTACTGGAAGATGCTCCTCTAGGGCCAAGGACAAGGCTTTCTGAGTGTGAATGGCATGATACGGGTACACGACCAGCATTCTGTACCATTTTTTTACCATGGTGACATGCAACGGTCTGTGCCTAGGTTATGCAGGGGAAGCAGAGTTCAGCTCGTTACATTGAATCAAGTCAGCAAAATCTGAAAACAAATAGACCATCGCAAATGAGATTATTTCAGTTTGGAGAGCCAGGATAAGAGGTTTGCTGCCCTGTTGGAGAAGCATCGGGTCGGCAGGATAGAAAGTCAATGCTTTGGGGGAGGTGGGGAGGTGTTTATAGCCGAAGCAAAGGGTGCGATGCTGACCCTCTCCCCAAGCACTGCGTACATAGGGTTACCCATCAGGAGTACTGGGAGAAGAGGACTGCCCTCCTCCCGCCTCTGTGTGGGACTGCCACGTCTCCCCGTGGCTGTGAAAGTGATTAAGCCATGCACAGTAGCAAGCCTGGGCAGGGATCTCTCTTTTTTTGCTTGCTTAGCATTTTGCTTTAGAAGATGCAGCACCTGACTTTGGGAATAATTTCAGCTTGAGAGTATCCAGTATTTCTCTGCTCCCTAAAGTAAGCAGTTAAAATCATCCAGGGGAGCTGCTTTTCCTGAAACAAATTCGCTGCTGCTAAGCATAAAGTGAATCCATGAGCTGCCTGACATTAATGCTTCACTTCATAATTTACATATCAAGTGCTTTAATGAATTGTTTTCAGTATCATTGTCCCTACCATGAATAAACTTAAAAGTAATGGATTTGTAATTAATTAAAGTTTAATTACAATAGTTTGTCATTTTATTATTTGCAATTATTACCATAAAGGTAATAAAAATTGCGGGATGTCACAACTGAATACAAATCCCTAATCAGAAGCAATCAACTCGCGCCATAACCTTGAACAAGGGTGATTTTATTAATGCACCAGCTCTGGAGCCTCAGCCACTGCCTTGCAGGTGGCAGCTGTGGCATCCTCAGCCCTGGCTGAGGCCGCACGGTGCTTTGGTTGATCGTGGTGGGGTCCTCTTGTCCCAACCCTTGGCCAGCCCTGGCCGTTCCTCCCCTTGGAATCTCTTTCTCCACGAGCTAGACAGTCAACCACTGACTGAAGACACTTTTGACCACCTCCTGTGTTTTCCCCTTGAACACGCTGATTTACTAAAGCAGTTATCCACCATAATTCCTATTTAATTATTAGCTATTGTTTCTTCCAGGTCTCTTGGATGAGTTTTTAATTTCTATAAAGTTTACGACTCTGCATTTAATCCTAATTTCTGCATCATATTCTTCCAATATTTAATTTTCAAACAATATTTTTTAGTATTATGAAAGGTCATTCCTAAACTACCCCAGTTTTCTGCCTCTGAGTTGGTGACCCCTGCAGCAGAAGCTCCTTTGCTCTGAAGTACGAAGGATAAAAGGAGAAGGGTTAATTTATATCTGTTTGCTGCTGTCCCCATGACTATTTCCAGGACTCACAATACCCACGTTCACATGCAGTTAATTCTTCCCACTTGAGGAAACAAGATATGAGTTTCTTCATCCCTGCATCTTGACAGGCTCCAATCATACCCATGACTCCCTGGCATATTTCCTTTGGCTTGGCCAGATATCTTAAAAAAACATGGTTTAGAGCAGTTTTCCACTGGCCAGTCTCAAGATATCTTCCAAAGGCATGAGAACTGCACCCAGAGCAGCAATTAGGCTGTAATTAAGCAGAGACTTTCCCAGTGAATGTCCTCAAGGAGCTATATTCGTGATGTGGGAGAGGGTCTTCAGGTTGACTTGTCCCATCCTGCTAAATTTATCCCTTCTCACCATCCTTTGCCAATCTTTTCCAGAGCCCAAGCCCTCAGTCAGGTTTGTTCTTTGAAGAACAAATTAATGGAAATCAGTTGGGAAGGAGTAGTTTCATTTTTGGCTTATTTTTCTAGGGAAAGCACATTTGCGCGTCCTCCTTTACTCACTATGAAATGTAGCGACCAACTTCACGCAAAACCCAAGAGAAGGAGAGAGGTCTTGTTGCCACTCTGTGCCTACAGGTTACACAAAAATCAGGCAGCTGGGGAGAGGCAAGAGAAACCCATTTGATGTCCCCAAATCAGTGGGTGACTTTCACCAGGCTCAAAAAACCCAACACATGTACAGACTCCAGGCAGACCATATGCCTCCGAGCCATCATATTTCAAATGCAAAATGTCTCTGCTGCTTCTGGTTGGGAACTCAGCCACCACTTCATAAATCAACACCCCTGCTATCACCTTCACTCTGCCAGCAGACGGTTTGATGTGAAACAACACAGTCCTGGCGGCGTCAGCTTCCTTGGGTTATCTTAGTGGAAGGCTAACATCAGAGACCCACTTTATCCACCAAGATGGTTGTATTTTCAAGCTTGTTGCCTCCAACTGAAATTCCCTTGCACAACACCTTGAGAAGTCTGAACGGCCTCTATTTTTAAGCCGTGATACAACAGCATTCTCAAAAAGCTTAAGATCTCTTACATCTTAGCACCTCCACGTTGGAGAGGTTTGCAGATAGGATCAGCTTCAGGCATGCAATCTTTCAGTTGCCTTAGTGTGAGCTGAGACTTAAATGTGTACACGAAACCTACAGGACCAGGGGCTAAAGTCAGGTGAAGGATAGAAAACAAAACCACCATAATCATAGAATCATAGAATTGTTGTGGTTGGAAGAGACCTTTAAAGATATCAAGTCCAACCATTAACCCAGCACACCCGGTCACCATTAAACCATGTCCCTCAGCACCACAGCTACACCCCTCCAGGGATGGGGACTCCACCACTGCCCTGGGCAGCCTGGGCCAGGCCTTCACAACCATTTCGGGGAAGAAATTTTTCCTCATGTCCAACGTAAACCTCCCCTGTGCAACTTGAGTCCTGGGGTATTTGCATTTCTTGTAAACATGCTTGCAAAACCACTTAGCAAATGAATGTTAATTGTTTTGCAGAAATCCCACCCTGTTCAAAGGGGGAAAAAAAAAAACAAAAAAACCAGTCCTCGGTAGATGTTGCCAATTTTTCCTTTGACCCCCCAAATAAAATTCAGGTGATCTCATCTCACATTGATCAGCAGAGACTGAGTAAGAAAATAAAAAGGAAATTACTTCATCTTAAGTGCTTTTTAGCTGATGTTAAGTGATTTAAAAAACCCAACAACTCAGTTCAACAGTAAATATCCACGTGAGGAGCCCACAAATGCCAGAACAAGCCGGGTATGGCAGGACCTGTCAAAGGCGTGTAACTGCAAACCTTTAAACCAATTTAAGTGCCTTCAGTTGGGTTTGTGAGACAATTACACCCTGAACAAACATTTACATGAAAAAGGCTGCGGGCCTCTGCTTTTGTTACTTCTCCAGCCCAAGGCTGGCAGGGCCAGGAGTATTTTACACACACTGCAGCTGCTGGGGTAGCAGAAATAGATAAAACTTGACAAATTAACACAGCACACGCCAAACAAAGAAAGAGACCTTTGAACTTCAGCCCAAGCCCAAGCTTAACTCTGGCTTTTAGACTTGCCCCCACCATTGCATCTGGTCTCAGCGAGGCGAAAGGCAGCAGCAATGCTGGCTGAGAGGCCAGGAGCATGGATGGATTCGAGCATTATCCTTACACCAGGCCAAAATCAGAACAAACATCAAAAACTAAGTGTGTGTCTCTCGGGATTCAGGGATTATCGGGATGATTTAGGAGCCGTCACTCCAGAAACGCCTTAATTCCAGCACATTTGCAGTCATTGCAGGCGTGTTTCCGCAGAGCAAAGTAATTATGCTGTATAAAAACAAACTGAAATAATTGTCATAAGCCAACACGTACGCAAGAGCAAGGAGTCGCTTTGGGGAGAGTTCAGGCATTAACTGCTGAACTTGATTTGACCTACTGACTGCATGGACCAGTAACTCCCAAAGCAGCCAAGGCTGAGGATGAGCATCCCTCTGCCTCTTCTTTTACCTCCTTGAGCCTTCCTACAAGCTCTCCTCAATTTTTTAAAGCCCTGCTTGGCGAAGGTGACTTCTGCCTATCTTTTGCCTTGCTCAGCAGCCCCACGTCAGATGTTCTTGAGGTGGGAGGGAAACTTCTTCCTCTCTCATTTTTCCAGGGCTTTCTGTGTCTGTAATACATTAGTTAATCCATTGCTCAAGCCATAACCTTGGCTCTTGTTGTGGAACAAACAGGAACTGAGGTGGCTTGACAGCTCTGCTGCTTTCTTCTCTCCAGATTTAGACTTTCATAAATGACCCTGTCAAAGGTACGCCTCGCAATGCCACAATGCTAATTGCTCGCAGCATGGATTGATGACACTGCATTAAAGCCACTTGGCAGGGATAAGGTTTGACTTTTTCTGTTCAGATGAACAGCAGTGTGGATGCTTCAGCAGAAAGAGCATCTCTTGGCCTGCCTCCATAGCTGGTCACCAGCGCTTCTGCAATCCATCTCTGTGGTTGAGTGCATAGCATCATCTCAGGGCATCCTGGAAAATGGAAACTGTTCTCCTTCCTGAGATAAATCCTCTCTTTCAGACCTTCTTTATATGGAAATACTCATCAAGTTCCTTAAAATAGGAACAAACAGGAAATTCTTACATGCCACTAAAATAGAGTAAAAATCCTCACTAGATTGACATAAAGGTAAACAAAACATGGACTATATAATAAAAAAATTAAACTTACTACAGATGTCACCAAATCATTCACTTTTTAAAAAATAAAATAGATTCATCTTTCCTTATTTTGCTCTTCATTTGGGATTGTTCAGCCTGGAGAAGAGAAGGCTCCAGGGAGACCTTCTTGTGGCCTTTCAGTACTTAAAGGGGCCTGTAAGAAAGATGGGGACAGACTTTTTAGCAGGGTCTGTTGTGACAGGACAAGGGGTGATGGTCTTAAACTTAAAAAGGGAGGTTTAGACTACAGAGAATAAATTTTTTATGCTGAGGATGGGGAGACACTGGCCCAGGTTGCCCAGAGAATCCCCATCCCTGGAAACATTCCAGGTGAGGCTGGAGGGGGCTTTGAGCAACCTGATCTAGTTGAAGCTGTCCTTGCCCATGGTAAGAGGGTTGGACTAGGTGCTCTTGAAAGGTCCCTTCCAACCCAAACCACTCTCTGATTCTATGATTCATTGCTCCAATGGAAGCTTTACCAAACTTTGTGGAAGTTCTTAAGAAAGGGACCCATATGACAATCTCCCAAAAAGCAAGTTTAGTGACCACTCCCTCTCTGTAGCATCTTTGGCTCATCACCTATATCATTCAGTTTCCAGAAAATAAAACCAAAAAGAGGAGTCCTAAGCACATAACCCTCTCCTGGTGATTCCTGCCCTGGAAAGGTGTGACCAGGAGGGATTGTACATGAGCAGTTGGAGAAGACAGACCAGCCACAGAGCCTGGAGGGATCTCAGAGCGTCTAACTCCACACGTCCCATTATCTCAACAGTAAACACCTCTAATGCATGGTGGTCACACTGTGAGGTCTGGTTGGGTTCATGTAATGAGGACTCCTCTGAGGGTTAGTAAATACAGAGCAACTGCCCAACCCAGACTAGAGTTTTTTGTAGGATAATACCTTAAAAGTAATATCAATCCTTCATGGTCATCCCCACAAGTCCTACCAACCTTGGCAGAGGTAGAGTAGACTGGGGCTGGGTGTTTCTGAGGCCATAATCCCAAAAAGACTCTATTCTTTCTTTCTTTTAAACCTCCTCTGCCAAAACTATGTGAGGTTTTCACTTTCTTTCGGCAGGGAAATTCGAAGACGTGCAGATTCCCTCATGCTGTGCCAGGAGAGGGGAGCGATGACTGATTGATCTAGGTTTTTCCTGTCAAGAGCACCAAAGGAGGTACCAAACGTATCAGTCTTCTGGAAGAGGGTTAATTACGGAAGCTCAGCTTGCACACAAGGGTCCCACCAGTCAGCACAAGATAAGCAGCCTTGGGAGTATAAATTATCACAAATGATAAGGCAGAATTTCCCCTTAAACAGTTTTGTACATATGTTCCCAAGATTGACTCCAGAGACGCCTGTCATCGGATGTCAAACAAGAAGCAACGAAAAATACAGAGAATTAATTTCTCCTCTCTTTTCTTACAAGCGTATGACACTTTCTCCCTTGTTTAGATTAAATGAATTATTTCAGATCATAAGAAAATGTGGCAAGACGACGAGGCCTGGGACTCAGAACTGATGGGCATCACCCATGCTCAATCACAGCAGGCGCTGAGAGCTCCACCACTCTGTCATGTCTGCAGAAATGGGGCCTGGTTTTAGCCCTAGAAATAAGATAAATTACAGGCACCAATTGCTACAGTTTTTTGTAATAACTATCTCTTCTGCAAGCGGTGTATAAACAGGAAGCCACGGCCACATGGCAGGGAACTGACTCAATACTGGTGAATACTGATAGAAATCAGGTCATATTGACATCCTTTGTTTATTCACTGCTTTGTTAACTTTGTTTATCCTTAGTGTCTTGGCCTCACATTAAAAAAACTCCCACTTTGCCACCCATTTGCCACTCTTTTGTCCCCCAAAACCATGCCACCGCAAGCCCCTTGCCTCTAACCATCGCCATCCTTCAGACCCAGACCTAAGGGGACATAAGCTTTTGGGGTACAAACCAACTTACTCCACTCTTCCAGGAAGGTTTCTTCCTGACGGCTAGGATCCTGCTACTAGCTTTTGCCTGCAAGCAGGAATTTCTCTCCTACCAAGGAGACGAATCTATTTTAAGCCACCAGCCCACCGAAATGCAGCCCACCACAGAACAAATCTGCAGCCTAACTGTGCACTACACAGCAAAAGTCAGCCTACATTTAGCTGCCAGCTCTCTATCTCTACCTGGTAGTTTATTCCAAGCCTGAATTCATCCTACTGGAATGAAGAGTTTACATGCATTAGAAATTTCTTCCAACATTATTAACACGCCAACATCTGCACTACTGCAAACATGATTCACTCGCAATGGTCTGTATTTTACAGCAGCAGGTCAACTGTTCCTAAACGCTTCCCTCCCCACTCCAGATATGCCAGAAATATCAAGGTAGTGTTCCCACCGTCAGCTCTGGGACATCAGAAATAGATGACACGAAAAGACCCTCAAATTCCTGCATTCATGTTTGAGGGATTTCTTTACCCAGCTGAGTCCACAGCAGGTCACAGGCTTCTGCTGGCGGCTCATTCTTTCACACACTTTTGGCCTTAGAGAAGGAAGGATATTGCAAAAGCCAGTTTGAGCTGAGAGGAGAACAAGATTTTGAGTGTAAATTCTTATTATTCCACCCCCACTTTTACCAGGTAAGGAGCTTCTTCTCCATGTCCACTTTTCTGCTGTATCACATTAGCTCTCGGTCTCTGCAATCTAACCCGATTCATTTTTAAGCACTGCCTCTGTCAAGGGAGTTTTTATTAACCACACAGCGCGAGGAGTTTAACCTTCACTGGGGGTTAGCCGTATGCTGAATTCCTCCCTGCCAATCAGCCCCTCTTCCCTGCATTTACCACCAGTCAACCAGGCTCAGCCCTGGGGATCTGCCCAACTGGACCCTCTGCAGATGGGCAACACACTGCACGTTGGTGCCCAAAGTCACCAGTTGTGTGAGGAGGATCTAAACCCACTTACTGACCAGGGTCATAGAGCCCAGCCCCAAACCAAGGAGTTTGAGACTAAGCAGCTCAGGGGTGGCAGGATGAGGAAGAGTATGAAGGCTGGGAGGTATTTCGCCAGCCAATGATCTGCTAAATTAGTGAGCTGGGTCAGTGAGAATATGCAGAGAAAAGGTTTGTTCTGGGAAGCCTCGATCGCCATCTCACCATCTATAATAGTGGGATATGAACCACCCATGGCATGGTACTATGAATACCTTGCAAGGCTTCATAGTAGGCTTTTAAATAATGAAGAACCAGCAAAGTTTGGAAAATGAGTGTTAAGACCTCTGTTCTTTAGCATTCAAAAAGACAGAGGCCATCTCAGCCTTGAGGATTTAAAAACATGAGAAATATCCTACTGGTCCCTGCCAGCCCAAAGGCCCACCTAGCCCAGTGCTCAGCCTCCCATGGCAATAGAAGATGCTGGTTTGGGTGGTCTATGAGCCCTGCTTCCCTCTGCTGCCCTTCCCATCAGATGCCTCCAGCAGCTCCAGCTCCTGGCTGCATTCATCAAGGAAGCAATATTCCCTCATTAGGGCTCCATCCAATCCGTGGTTTCAGCTGCTCTTCCTGGTACCTGCTCTAACTCCATCATCCTCCTCAAGATAGTGAAAAAAACCCAAACCCTTATTATAACCCTGAGCTGATGCAGTTTGAGGCAGGGTCTTTCCAGTTCTCATGGACAACCACACACAGTTAAAAATCTTGCAGCTGGTCAGAGCAGCCAGATGTTATTGCCGCAAATTTCCTCAGCCCTGTGCTCCTTCGGTAAGGGGAAAACTCTGTCTGGAGCTGCAGCCATAAAAGGGCCTGCTAAAGATACAGGGTGGGTTTAGTTCCCTACTCATTCAAGGCCGTGCTGGCAAGAGCAGCTCTGCAGATGCTCCAATATTCCCAGCTGAACCAGTGTGAACTGAGAAGTTGGGCTCACTGGGGCTGTATCCAGCCTCTGTCCCAAGCATCCTGAAAGGTTAAGAAGGGCTGTGCCACCATGTGGGGCAGAGTGCTGTCCTGTCCTCAATTTGCCTGTGGGATCCAAAAGGAATTTTTTCCTATTTCTCTGCCAGGCAGGGAAAAAAAATAAATAAAATACTTTGTTGTTGTTTATACTGGATGGGATTAAAGTTTTCAATATTTGTTATATTTAGATGTCTTTCAGACCCAGATTCAGGGAAACATTACACATGATTCTTGCTCTGTTTACCTTTCACTCCATTCCCTCGCTTTTATTGTTCTTTCAGTTTATTCCTCTTCCAATTTAGGTTACGTTTCCCGAGGACCATGGCATAACCTCTGATTTCCCAGGGAAACCAGCACCTCTTAGCAGCAGTGACCAGTTTTATGGCTCCAACCGGACCACCTCGGTCCTGCCTAAAGTGAAGCGTGTCCTTGCAGCACAAGTTTTATTGCCAGCTATCAGCCAGGCAGCGACGGGGCAAATCACTCTTTCCTGAATCACAGCCCTAAAGACCCCTTAAAGTGGATAATTCATAGCAAGATAAAGGCATCTATCCACTTGAGCATGATGGATCCCCCAGCCTGCCCTTGCTTCCCCCTAGACAGAGGTTCCCAACGTCTGTGATGCTGCAGGGCTGAGACCAACATGTGGTACAACCTTGGCTTTTCTAGAAATGAAGGGACTGTTGTTTCTCATCCTTCCCTGGATTTCCTGGGGAGGAAGGGATGCTGATCATCCTTGCAGTGAAGGACTTGCAAGCAAAGCCCACACTGCAATAAATTCTCATAAAACCTTCCCAAAGATGAGTGTGTGAATGATCACTTTATAGAGAGGGCAGACAGAAGAGAAGTTTACATCAAGTGCCCATCTTCCAGTAAATCATTCCCTTCAATCTAGCTGCAGTTTTCCAGGGCAGACACATGTTGTGGTGAGCTCTTCCCTCACCCTCCCTCGCAGGCAAGGCAGGAAGGACAGAGCCCCTGATACTCGATCTCTCTGCTGTGCCCTGGCTAATGGAAAAAAGCTGCTTGCTTGGAGCTGCTCTGATTTATTCCATAATAATCTCTCCAATGGGGAGTCTTTGACCTCCCCACAGAGGCTCCGTTAAAACCGAGCCTGGTAACTGGGTAAGCACAGGTAGCTATTTTCTCCTGATAGCAACAGCTGGGCACAGTCATGTGCCATTTCTGCACATCGTCTTCACCTTAAATATAAAAGCAGCCATGAGAGCAGGAACTTACTTATTCTTCGAGGTCTGGTCCAGAACCCATCATTTGCTTTAGCTCAAAGCCCTGCACACGGCTTCTGGCAGAGCTCCTGCGTGTGTTCTAATTGAAGAGCACAGACTATTCACCCGCTCAAAGCTGAGCTTGTGCAGAGCTGCATGGAAAAGCAGGATGCAAAAGGCGCTTTGACTCCAGCTACGCCTGACCTATCCCTTCTGGCCACGGGAAACCCAGGAACAGATGTTTGGTGATGGAATTTTTCTCCCGAAATGTCTTTGATGTTTACTTCACATTGTACAGATTTGCTTTTGCCATGTATAGAATCATAGACCGGTTTGGGTTAGAAGGGACTTTTCAAGGCCATCTAGTCCAACCCCCCTGCACTGAGTAGGGACACCTGCAACTAGAGCAGGTTGCTCAGAGCCCCATGCAACCTCACCTGGAACGTTTCCAGGGATGGGACATCAACCACCTCTCTGGGCAACCTGGGCCAGAGTCTCGCCATCAGCATGGAAAAAATTGCTCCTTCTATCTAATCTAAATCTCCTCTTCCCTCTGTCTTTCTAAACCTTCTCTCTTTTAGCTTAAAAACCCCTTGTCCTGTCACAACTAGCCCTGCTGAAAAGTCTGTCCCCATCTTTCTGATAGGCCTCCTTTACATACTGAAAGGCCCCAATAAGGTTTCCCTGGAGCTTTCTCTTCTCCAGGCTGAACAACCCCAACTCTCTCAGCCTTTATTCACAGGAGTGATGTTCCAAATACATGTTCCTCTAGTGCTCCTATAGCACGAAGGAGATCATGCTGTTGGGCTGCAGGGAGGTGAGGAATTTTTCTCAACATAAGCAGTCAAAAACTTTCCTCTGGGAAGATCTCACAGAGCCTCAGCTGTGTTCCCCAGGTGCATCCTCTGGATGCAGACCAAGAGGCACAAGGAGGTGCAGGACCTCATGGTTCTGCTCTGAACCTGTCCACCAATGACAGGGAGATTTCATAGTCCTACATTTTTAATTTTCAAATGTAAATAAATCCATCAGAGTTGGACAGACTCTTGCTGCATCTTTCCATCAGGGCTGGAGGGAGCAGAAAGCATCAAGGCAGAGGAGCTGGTAGGGTGGTGGCACCTTGGCCATCCTGCTCCCTCCATGCATGGGGCTTCTTTCCAGCGTGTGAACCAATGATGGTTATTTTCCCAAGCATTGTAAAAAGCTAGTTGTTTCTATGCCCCTCAGCTCTCTGATGAGGAGAATCACACCATCAGAGTGGTGAGAGACCAGCATCCATCTCTGTGTCTCCTGGATTCATTTAAAGGTCCCACAGGTCTAAAGATGTGCTTGAACCTCCACAGTGAAGGCACTGAGCACCCATCCTGCTGCCTCCTCAGCTTCTCAGCTTTTCAGGCAGCCTGTTACCGTCCCCAGCATTGCTCAGGCTCTTCACGGCCATGCCAGCGCACAGCCTGGCACCAGTTCATGCATCCTTGACACAGCTTCCCTCTCGTCTCAGGCGGGAGAAGTTGCAGGTGTTTTTCGGACTGTGAATTGCTCACGGGCTGGACAGACTGTCTGCAATTACAACATCTTTGCAGGGCATGAAAACCATTTTCCGCCAAACTCTGGGGACCACAGACGCCAGCCCTGCCAGAAGGGCTGGAGCCGTGATGTTTCCTGCCCTCCCTGAGCCGGGGGGCTGTGTTTTTTGGATGGCTGGACTCCAGAGAGGGCTGACGTGACAGCCTTTACTTGCCTTATTATCTACATGGAGCTGAGGTGCTGAAGATGAAGCCAGAAGAACCCTGGAGCCACACCCAAGTGCCCAGGGAGTGGCAGAGCTGGGGCGGCCGGCTGAGTTGCTGGCTGCCAGCCCTCAGCCTTCGTGCCCTTCGCTGCTCCTTGCAAAAGCTTCTGTCAGCCTGACAAGCAGTGGGCAGAGGAGACACGGACACCAGCACAGGCAGCTGCCAGCACCCGCCACGGCTCCATCAGGGCTTGGAAACTTGCTAAGTGTTTGAGCCTTGACAACCAAAAGTGAGAAAAATAGGGGCTGTTTTTTTTCCCTGGCTGCTCCCATTGGACAGCTGGTCATCGCTAGCTCCTTCCCCCAGCTCCATGCCTGAAGATGGTCTCAGGTTGCCAGCTACCACAGAGCAGAATCATAGAACATTTTGGGTTGGAAGGGACCTTTAAAGGGCATGTAGTTCAAGCCCCCTGCACTGAACAGGGACAGCTTCAACTGCAGCAGGTTGCTCAGAGCACCATCCAACCTCACCTGGAACGTTTCCAGGGATGAGGCATAGAGCACCTCTCTGGGCAACCTGAGACAGTCTCACCACCCTCAGCATAAAACATTTCTTCCTTCTATCTAATCTAAATCTCCTCCCTTTTAGTTTAAAACCATCACCCCTTGTCCTGTTGCAGCAGGTCCTGCTAAAAAGTCTGTCCCCATCTTTTTTCTAGGCCCTCTTCAAGTATGAAAGGCCACAAGAAGGTCTCCCTGGGGCCTTCTCTTCTCCAGGCTGAACAACCCCAACTCTCTCAGCCTGTCCTCACAGCAGAGGGGTTCCAGCCCTCGCATCATTGCTGTGGCCTCCTCTGGCCCCCTTCCAACAGGGCCATGTTTCTTCTGTGCTGAGGATTGCAAAGCGGGACTGAGCACTGGACTCTGCAAGCAGAGGAGTCCAGCACAACCAGCCAAAATGCCTGAACCCAAAAGCAACTAAATACCCCTGGGGCCAAAGCAGCTATGCCAGGAATGCTCCTGTGGGCTGCCAGCCAAAAACATGAACTCCTCCAGCAATGCGATATGAGGTAGTCTGAATTGGGTGTTTGCTCATTCCATTGCAATTTCTATTTTTCATGCTGGATTTGCCTCAGTTCTGCACCTCAGTAGCCCAGGCACACTCATCCTCGCTTTGCAGTTCCTATATGCATGAGATGGACCCATATTTCCAGTGATCAAAGTGACAATACAGCAGTTAAATAGCTTTTGTTACAGCTCTTGGAGTCAGAGAGCAAGGGAAAGCTCAGCCCTCCTTTGCTCCTCAGCATTACTACACAGATGGGACCTTATAGCCAAAATCTTCAGAGCTTGAGAAAACATGGGATTTGGGGACCTAACTGAAAGAGAAGATGACAACAGAAAGCCAAACCTTTAGCTCTGACAGTCTGAGCTCAGAGGTGGGACCCTGAGTGCCATGAGGAGCAATTTCTTGAGGAAATTCACATCAGCTGCATCACCGACTGAGCCCTCTCTGTACATCTCGCTGCACAGCGAGGGAGGAGGCACCACTTAAGGTGATGTGCAGATGTGGGGATCAACACTGATCTCCCTCCATCCCGACAGAAAACCTGTCCTGCTGCTGGAATGCCAACCAAAGATCTCCCACTCAAGGTTTCCCCCTCAAAAAATGCTGCATTTCAATGGAAATTCTCCTGCCAGCATTTCTATTTATACGGTATCAATCACCGATGCTATTTAACAACCCCCTCCTTTCTCTTGACATTATCTTGCCAAATTAAGCAAACCCGCTGCCCAGCACATGTTATTTCTCATCTTTTTCTCCTCTCCCCCCACCACTGCCACAACCATCCCTCAAAGGACCGAGTACAAATAATTCAGCCTCTGCCACTTGGACTGGTTTTAATCAAAGGATTTCTGGGTTTCTACCGTGTGGGACACCTCATTAACAACTTCACGCCTTTAAGGTGGAGGAAAAAAAAAAGTGGTGTTATCCATTTGAGCATCGCTGCGCTTGATGCTGGTACCTGGCGCTTTGCACCAGGGACAAGTTTTATTTTGGTGGAGAATACAACAACAAGATTAAAAAAACCAAACCAAACAAAACAAAAAAAGCATTTCTGGGCCGAAAGGGCTTAAAGATCGGCAGGAGCGTATTTGTCAGAAAGCAGATTAGAGCCTAATTAAATTTGTCTTTGTGCATGTGTCTGTCTTTTTTTGGGGGTGGGGGGGTCTTTGTAACAAGCCAGGCTTATTAAAATGCAGGGAGAACCGCACACAAAAGACATTTCTTAGGGTCCAAAGGAGCGCTTATTAATGCAGAGGTTTTTGTCCAGAGCGTGCCGGTTCGGGGAGATTTTGGGTATTGTTTGGGGAGAAGAAAGCAAGGCTCACTGACCATTTTCTTTTCCAGTTTTAATCACAGCAGCTGAAGCAAGCAGGTGCTGCAATTCAGAGCCTGCAGCAAAGGGCAGGAGATGGGGGAGGAAAGGGGAACTTCACGGGAGGAAAAACTCATCTGCATGAGGGATTTTGACTCTTTTGGCTCACTGAACTGCAGCGCAGCAGCGGTGTGTCTATACTCTCAGTTTCCTCCATGAGGATGGCGAGTAGCTGCTGGGGAAGCACTGCATAGGCCACCAGAAGTCAAAGCCTGCTCCAACTGCAACAGGTTGTCATCAAGAACCAGCAATTTCAACTGGAGCATCTATTTCCACAGTGCATCTCTGATGCTGGCATGGAAGAAAACACAGGGTTGTGACTCAGATACTGGAGCACAACTTGGATTCCTTCCATTCATTTCTAGACACAATGGGATCTGCACCTTGCTGCAGCAAGCACAACTCAACGCTGGTGAGCAGCATCCGCAGCAGCGTGGCTGCATGGGGATGGGTTATCCTAACAGGGTCTTAACACTGGGAAAATACAGCAAAAGCACTATGCACACAGAGCTTTTGCATCACTGTTGGGGAGAGAGTGACTATGACAGCCCAAGCCCTCTGGCATGGGTTTGGGGAAAAGGAGGAGAGGGGAGAGATTCACCCCTGTCCTAAGGAGGACCTTGGTATACCTCTAAGAAAAAGTTTGCATAGTTACTCACACTTGGAAAAATAAGCCCAGGGGTGGGTGGTGCAAGGGGTTGGAATTCCACCAAGTCCTTGCTTGCAAGAGGGGAAAGACTTGAAAGTCTCCATGAGGCATTTTTAGCACTTCCCGTGACTCTGAGCCCAAAGAGGAAAGCCCATATCTACCTTCTGGTTGGGAAACCTGCCCAAGGCTCCCACTAACAAGTGTTTCTCAAGCGTGACTTGTTTGCTGTTGGCAGCAGAGCCCTTGGGAGTGTTTACTCAAGAAGAGCGGCAGTAGGAGTTTCTATTAACTAGCTTTTGACACTTTGACAACACAGTTGGGTCCACCCAGCTGGCTTTTTTTCCACACTGCTTGCACGTTTCCACCTGCTACGCTATGAAAACTATGAGAAAAATCTCATGTGTTTCCTTATGAGATTTTTCTTAAGAGAAAACGTGGGAACCAGTCCCATGCTGCCTCAGCTGAGAGAAGAGCATATGGAGGGTAAGCACTGAGCAGGACACGAACAGAGGATGGAGCAGCGAGCCCTAGGAACCAACCAGCACAGAGAACCAATGGAAAAGCATACAGGAGAGGCATGGCTGCAGACTCCCTTGGTACTAATTTTTCCCATCATGCTTGATCTAAGCTCATTGCAACAAAAACCAGCACTGATGCAGAGGATAAAATACCACAAACTACCCCCTTTATTGAATAACTCAGATGAATTGTAATTCTGCGAAGCACCTGCTGGCTGTGTAGAAATGCATAACAACAAGTAATGACAATAAAATTCACTCTAAGCGTGTTACAGAACATCACCAGACTTGCTCTGCAGAGCCCCAGAGAGTCTCAGCAATGCCACCCCATCAAGATACAACAAATGTCTGGGTTATATTCACTTAGGTCTCTAGTCAAACTTCTGCCAACACCTCCTTCACCTCTTGCAGAGCAGACGGTAGAAAACATCTTTGTTTATTTTCTACAAAAACCTCCCATCACCCACCCATCACTACCAATCCAACAAGGCACCTCACAGGCGAGGGAAGCAGAAAGCTGAGGTTGGAATAAAATCGCTTAATAAGTCTGGTTTCACCTTTGCTTGGAGGATATTCTAATGGAAATCAGATGGGCTGAGTCTGGGGATAGGAATTCAGCTCAGAGAAGCAAGAGCTTCTCCCCCCGAGGCTGGTGACAGCTCGAGACCTCACAAGATCTTTAATGTTATTGTACTCTCCACATCATAGCCCTGCTCCAGTGCCCCCCTCAAGCTGAGGCCTCCAATTTGCACAAGCACATGCAAAAACATGTTCCCTGACAGCTTGCATATAGGAAACGATTCGATGGATCTATTTTTATACAATAATAGCATTAAATGCCTGGGATAGTTCATCCCTTATCGTGCTGGGTGCAGTAAAGGAGGGGACCTCTGGGTCAGACCCATGGCCAGCAGCGGATGGGGCAGGCAAAGAAGCTCCAACGCTAAGGAGCATCTTTGACTTCTTTTGTAGAGTTAAAGGAGAATCATCTGTCTGGCAAAAGCCATGTAACGTCTTGGGAGAATGTCTCCCACCACAAAGCACACAGAGTTCAGTCAGGGGTTACACTGAAGGGTCAGTGAAAAGACTGAGGTTTTAACAATGATGTGTGATTCACATGGGATTCATCTTCCTTTTGAAGGTGACCTTTTCTAGGTTTTGCTCCACACAGTAAATGAAGGGTCTTTGTAAGAGCAAATAGGATCGTAGAATCATTATGGTTGGAAAGGACCTCCAGGATCATCAAGTCCAACCTTCATCCTAACATCTCTCTAGCCACCAGACCATAGCCTCAAGTGCTGCATCTACTCATTCTTTAAACACCTCCAGGGATAGTGACTCCACCACCTCCCTGGGCAGCCTGTTCCAGTGCCCAACCACTCTCTCAGTAAATAATTACTTCCTAATATCTCATCTAAACCTCCCCTGATGCAACTTGAGGCCATTTCCTCTTGTTCTATCATTAGTAATTTGGGAGAAGAGACCAACA
>JAVSBS010022031.1:39277-60592 GCA_033124195.1 Coracias cyanogaster
CTAAATCTCTCCTCTTTTTGTTTAAAACCATCACCCGTTGTCCTGTCACAACAGGCCCTGCTAAAAAGATTGTCCCCTTCTTTCTTGTAGGCCCCTTTCATGTATTGAAAGGCCACAAGAAGGTCTCCCTGGAGCCTTTGCTTCTCCAGGCTGAACAACCCCAACTCTCAGTCTTTGTTCACTGCAAGGTCAAAAGCCTTCCACATGTTTCTGTAAACTGGAATTTTTGTGGCAGTCTGGGGAGAAGTGGGATAAAGCATTTATTTCCCTTTTCATCCCATGTTGGAGATGGGTTTCTGATGTCCCTGTGTCTTTCTAAACCCCCATCCTTGGGAGACCTTCAGCATGGCCCCATGCAGTGACCTCTGCAGCAGAGAGAGTTAATCCTCCCTGCCACGCAAACACACAGAGCACAACCCAATAATGCAGCCCTGAGCCAGCAATTACTTCTGGAAGAGCACATCAAGAACCGAGCCAAGTGATCTCAAGTGATGGAGCAGCCTCCAGCCCCCAGGGCAGATGACTCAGGAGCTATTTACACTCACACTATCAAAAACATTTCATCTCATCCCCCAGTTCTCCATGCACCATGGCTTGGAGGAGGCTCAGCTCTCCCCATGGACAGAGCAGCTCCCATGGATGCCGTGAATCCACATGAGCCTTCAGTGATAGCTAAAAGGATCACCACGAGGTCCTCTTTCCCCACTGTCATGCAAGAGTATACACTGGGTGCCTACTCCCTGGGAGATATTTTTTGGTGGGATGGGGATGCCACAGCCCAGCTGCTGCCCTTTGCAAGGGCAGAGGTCTCACCAATCTCCTGATTTCCAAATCCAAAATGGTAAGGGTGGAAGGATGTGCCAGCTCTTTGCAAGCCCAGGTGACAGAGCGATGTATACTGAGACACTTACATGGGAAAGAGCATCGATGGATGGAGAGTAGAAGCAGGGCTGGCAGTTAGAAAATAGTGGAAAAAAGAAAATAAAAATAGTGGAATTGGTGGAAAATATTACAAAACATCACCCGCTTCATTCCACAGTCAGTGACTACAAGACATTCCTCCTCACTTACCACATTACCTGGGGTTTTTATTAATTGACCTACACTCGAACTGTGTGGCAAAGCCTTGGGGCAGGGTCCCTAAGGGAATGGGTCTGAGTAGGGCCGTTTGGAACGTGTCCCGACACAGCAATGCTCACCTTATGTTCACATGCAGCAAAGGGCCAGCCTGCCTGCAAGGTGTCTTCCATCCCTGGCAGCTCTTGCATGCTCCTGAGGCAGTATGTTAAGGAAATCGGGCTAGGAATTCACATTGCTGAGGATGCAGGCTTCTCCATTAGTGGCTTTTTGGGGAGAACCCTACTCACAGTACTGCTTTGTACCACATAGGAGCAAAAGGGCCCAGGAGTAACAACTGACCTGCTTTTCTCTGCTGGAAGAAGATTGTGACATCTTCCTGTGAGAAGCTGACACTTTGAGGGCCCAATTTAAACCAGAAATCTTTTCTTCCCTCCTTTTTTAAAAGACCTGAAGATGGTTTTTCAATAAGGCAGTAATAAATACCAACAAGTCTTGAATATTTGCATCAGAAGCTGCCATTTGTTGTAGAAATAAAGAAAAAAAAAAATCCCAATACATGCTCAAAGCCTGTATTTTCCCCTTTGCAAATCCCAGAATGGTTTTCAACATTTTCTTGAAGTTTTACAAGTCATCATAGAATGGTTTGGGTTGGAAAGGATCTTAAAGAACATCTAGTTCCAAACCCCAGCCACAGGCAAATCTGAAATACTATATTTCTGCAGCATCTACTGATATTGAATGTGCTGTTTAAATAAGCTTGCCCAGGCTCAGAAGTGAGCAACACGTAGTAACTGCTGCTGGCTTCTTCCAGGGACAGGAGCCTGGTTCCACAAAGGCATTAATGCAAACATTTCTTGAGTATTTGCTCTTTTTTATACTACAGAACACCACATAAATGACCAAAAACCCCCATGTTTTTAAGAAGATACGTAAGTATTACCATTTCTTTTCTTTAGATCAGGCCATAACTCTTGCAGCAGGGGGAAATTTCTGTGGCTAAAAACGATAATGAGAACCAGGGGCTTGAATAAATGCTCCTCACACCCTTGGATGGATGCTTAGGACCCTCTCTTTGGGAGTGGAGGGCCTTTTGGGGAGTTCACAAAAGATGGGCTTTGTTCATATGCAAATTTCTTTGCATTCCCAAAGAGTACATTGAAAAGATGTCAGGTTCCCCTCCACCCCACTCTACGCTATGCACAAATCTAGAAATTGGCGGCTTGCAAGATAGAGAAATTCCTGGGGATCATCCAAAGTAAAACTCATTTTCCCTTTATAAGCAGAGTGAAACTAGAGCTGCAAATGCAACCCTTTTAAAAGCGGAGCTGCGGTTTGGATGAGACGCCCTGAATCTGGACCAGTTGCCTCCCATTTTGACGTGGGAACCCAAATCAGATCGGTTTCATGACACTGTTTCATACATGGCTGAAAAACCAATGCAAGCGACAGATCTTCCAATGTTTTCCTGCTTGCAGAATGGCTGTAAGACCTGGGTTGAGCCAAGCAGCATGAGTATGGCTAGCAAAGTCTGTCAGCATCAAGTCTAGGACCATTTTCCAATGAAGTTGCTTACAAGCCTTTCTGAAGCCTAATTCCCAACCAACCTACACCACGGCAGCTTTCCACAGCTTTCTGGGAGGCCAGCTCAAGCATGGAGCTTTGCATCCTTTTGGAAAGGTTGGAAAGGTGGTTTTGGAGGGAAGCTTCTCCTTTGTTTGCTTGGCTCTCCTTCCAGTAACTGCTGTTAATATTCCAGTCTGTTTTTCAAGCAGCAAAACGCTCCCCAGTTGCAAACTGAGCAAGTTTTAATTACTCCCATAATTTTGCCTGTAAGGGAAGAGCCAACCAGATTAATCAAATGAGAGCAACCACTCTGAATACCACACTCCCAAATACACGAGCCAGGGGACGATCTTAAAAAAATAAACCTTAAGCACTATTTGGATTATGCGAATGTGCTGTAAAACAAAAGGAAAATTTACTTCGGAGCCTTCTCTCCAGCCTTGCATCTTACACACCCTTAGGGCTGCCTGAATATAACCCCGTTACCTCTCTGTCCTCTGTCTCCAGCCCCTATCTCTGCAACAAGGACCTTTGCCAAATCATGCTGCTGCCTATCTCTGAAGGGTAAGGCACACAAAGCTACAGTACATTCAAATAAAGATTAGAAATCATTTCCTTACAGGAAGGAGCTATCCCAGCTTGTCTTCCCTGTCTTTTTGATTATACAGCTCAGATTAGGGATATTCAGGAAATTACATTGTCTTTGGAAAAATAAAATAAAAAACCCCCAAACCAAAAAGAAGAATATCAAGAAAAAGGAAATTTTTTCATTTCCTGCCAGAAACAGCTCCACAACTTTCTTGAGGTTTCAAATGCTTGGTTACATTTCTTTCTTTTTTGTTTTTTTTTTTTTTTTTAAATAAAGTTTTACCATAACAAATACCATTTTGCACATACTCTTTGTTTTTAAACAAAACATGAGTCATTATAGCAATGTGCACACATTTTCTTCCAACTCTATTTTAAATATTGAAGACAGATGGACACTGATGGCAGAGCCACCAAAAGCCAGCATCTGCCCCATGATCTAGAGTAGGTCCTGAGAACTAACTTGACTCTGCATATTTGAGTGCCTGACACACCAGAGCTGTGCTGACATTCAGTGAGACCTGGACAGGCTGGCAAGTTGGGTGGAGGGGAACCTCATGAAATTCAACAAGTGCAAGTGCAGAGTCCTGCACCCAGGGAGGACCTGCTGGAATGCAGCTCCAGAGCGAAGGACATAGGAGTCCTGGGGGACAAGTTTAGTATAAGCCAGCAATGTGATCTTGTGATCAAGAAGGCAAATGGTCTTCTGGGGTGCCTTCAGAAGAGTGTGACCAGCAGGTTGAGGGGTTCTCATCCCCCTCTACTCTGCCCTAGGGAGGCCACATCCAGAGTATTGTGTCCAGTTCTGGGCTCCCCAGTCCAAAAGAGACAGGGAACTACTGGAGAGAGTCCAGCAGAGACTACAAAGATGCTGAGGGAATTGGAGCATCTCTATCATGAGGAAAGGCTGAGAGACCTGGGGCTGTTTAGCCTGGAGAAGAGAAGACACAGGAGATCTGATCAATGCTTAGCAATAGCTAAAGGGTGGAGGTCAAGAGGATGGGGCCAGACTCTTTTCAGTGGTGCCCAGACACAGCATGAGGTGCAACAGGCACAAACTGGAATCCAGGAAGTTCCACCTGAACAGGAGGAAAAAAATCTTTCCTGTGCAGGTGCCAGAGCCTGGCCCAGGCTGCCCAGAGAGGTTGTGGAGTCTCTAAACCGACTTGGACACAATCCTGGGCAACCTGCTCTGGGTAACCCTGCTGGAGCAGGGGGGTTGGACAAGATGATCTCCGGAGGTCCCTTCCAACCCCTACCATGCTGAGTCATGGCCAGAAAGAAGCACTTTTGGCTTTTATAGGAAAAACTTCTCTGGTGCTTTTTGATGAAAACTGACCTAGAAAAAAGCACATCTGTCACTGCAGTGTGTGACCTCTGTTTTCTCTAACCTAAAAGCAAGCAAGCTAAGCATCCTCTGAGCAAAGGTAAGCCTTTCTAGGTGATAAAGTAGGGTGAAATGTGAAACGTGTTCTGCCTAAACACAGAATTTATGATTCTATGATCAATCGATCATCGGCCAGCATGGACAAACCTGTTGTTTTACCTCTGCTCCTGACAAAACTCGGTGGTGAAGAGGGAGAGAGCAGAGCTCTCTGACAGATGGAGATAAAACGCAGCTGAATTATTTACTTCCACTATTAGATTAACAGCACTATGGGAACGACGGCACCAGGTGGTTAAAATACTTGCATCAAAATGAATTATGCTTGGGTCTTGTAAGAAGATATTACATGACAGGGTATGGCATGCTCAGTTTAACTCAACCTGAAAGCTCTTAGTGCTACCAATTCCTTGCAGTTTACACATCTATATGAACTTTTCCTTTTGTAGCAATGTGGTGAAAAAGCAAGTCAGTTGTGTGCCTCTGCAAACTGCATCTCTTGGCTCTCCATCACCCATCCATAGTAATTTGCAGCCATCACCCCACAGGCCCATGAAATCTGCTCAGAGATGGTCACCCAAACCCTTCCTCCTTCTGAGTATGGCAGAGGCAAACCTGGCCCCAGTTTTGGGGGCTGAAACTGCAGTGAGGTAGGACGAGTCTCCTGCAGAAAGTGAGCTGAGGGTGAGCTGTCAGCACCGAGCTGGTGAAGGAACAAATCTTCCTTACCGAGATAATCAGATCAGTGTTTTCTGACAATGCAAAGCCAAGGGCAGCATGCACAAGGCTCGTACAAAGCATCAATTCGTATTTTAGCCGGGGATCAGAGCTCAGTATAGTTCCCCAGTGGGTCTATGCCTTCAGACCCTTGCCTGCAGGCAGTAACCATTTGTATATCACAGCCCTGTCTACATCCAGCCTTAAATACACGCACCATCACATCACAGGAATTAATTCCTGATGCACAGCTGGCAAAGGGGATGCTTTTAGCCCCCCAAAACTGAAACCTCTCTTATGGAGGCTGGGCACAACACTAGCAAAAGAAACCGTTAAACTGTATTCCAAAATTTCTGGCAACACCATCACTTTTCCACGCATAGGGCGATGAATTCCTCTGGCACAAACCGTGACTCCCTTAAAGAGCAAAGTACCACTTTCATTGCAAGCTGCTGGGGAGGCAGAACAGGAGAGAGCAGCTCCCCAACATTCTGATCAACTTTCCTGCCTTAAGCTTTCGCAGCTGTCCTACACTTGAAAAATGTACACCCAAAACCTTTGATGTTGCTGCTGCCTTGCCCTTTCTAAAGGGGAGGAATGCAGTCTGAGTGTCCCAGTCCCATGGAAGAAGGATGCCCCATCTCTCAGCTTATCTAAAACCCGTGGGCAATCCCACTCGCTGTGGCTGTGGGAACGGTTCTTTAGTGTTTCTCCATAAAATAAACCATCTCAGTTGTGCGTTTAGCATTGTATTAAGACCTATGTTTTGCTGGGTGTCCTGGGCTGATGAGGCTGCAGCTGCTTGGCTCATGGCTGGCCAGATATCCCTATTTTTTAATTATTGTTTTTGCCCTGACATGAAAATAACTGAACTGAGAGAAGCCCCTGAAGCAGCAAGGCAGAGAGGAGCAATTGCTTTTGAAGTCCCGCTTTGCGGGATGAAGTTTCCCGCCACAGCTCATTTTCTTGCCCAAGGGCTGCACCAGCCAGACCCTCCCCATGCTCTTCAGGCTCCAAGCATGGCAACTTATGCCCTTTCACAGAGCAGCCCTCTGATCCCACCCTGGTCTTATGCAGCTTTGCCCTGAGCCTTGATAACCTACAAAACACCCAATTCAGCAGAGATGGTCATTTCCAAGGCGGAAAAATGCACTGATGCCAGCATGGGGCTGTGACAGGCAGTGATGGCATGGTGGCTGCTTGGTAGAGACACAGGACAGCACAGCATGGTAGCTTGCCCTCCCTGAGCAGCTCCTCCACCCCATCCCTCCTCTCCGTGCTCCTCTCCTCACCCTGCTGCTGCAACCCACTGCCCAAACAACCCCTTTCAAGCTGCTCCTGGTTATTCACTTTAAATATCCCTCCCCAGGGAGCACACATTAGATATGAATCTTAAAGTAACACCCAGCAAAGTCTTAGCGAGATTTGGCACGTGGGTATTTGAGACCAGATGGAGAAAAACCATCTCTCCTCCCCAATCTAACGAGCATCTTCAGGTCGGGGTGAAAGCAAAGCATTAGTTTGTTTTATTTGGTTATTACTGAAGATCAGAACAAAGCCAGGAGCACAGTGAGAGTCCCCAGCATCAGCCGGGAAATGAGAAGGCGTCAAAGCAGTACCAGTAGCAGAACAAGGCACCACACACCAGCTCCCACATCCAAAGTGGGGTGACCCAGCCTGGGAAGCCCCTCTCCCTCCATCCATTCCCTCCAAGAGGAGCCTGCAGGGGTCTCAGCTCCATCCTGAGTGATGACCCAATCATCACTCTGCTGCGAGGGAGACAAATCTGCTTTGCTGAAACACCCCAACATGGGAAATAATTTTGGCTAGTTCTTGGTGTCAGTGGAACAACGCAGCTAATTCTGATCTGGTGACACAGTCTGTCCTAGCCTCATTTGCATCTCTGAAACACCAACATCATGCAGCAAATCACGCTATGGAGCCTATGGAGCAAACCATCACTTCAGCTCCTGATGGCCAGAAGATGATGACAGTTTTACAGCAGCAGACACCTTGCTGCCTCTGCCCAGGGGGCTGTATGCTGCCAGGGCTCTTCTGCCAGAGCCCTCGGGCACCCCTCAGCCAGGGAGCAGGTCCTACCCAGGGCTGGTCCCTCAGTGCCCAGCCACCTTGGTGCTTGCTCTCAAGCCCAGCTAGTCATTTTTTGAATGGGTCATTTGCCATTTCCTGACTCCACCAAGTTAGATGCAAAACTTCTAAGCTGTCATTTAAAAGGACTGGCTTAAATCCTAAAAATCTTGCCAAGGAGAGGCCAAATTTCTGTATCTATCAGAAACTATTTTGGTTGCCTAATGAGGCAGACTGAAGACTATCCTGCAACCCCTTGTGGACCATGGAGTGGTGCTCCTACTAAAGTCTGGGCACCATCTGTTCTAACATCATCACTCAAGAACAGCTGGAGCATTGACATATACTTGGAATAATGGAATTGTTTAGGTTGGAAAAGACTGTTGGAAAAGACCTTTAAGATTATCAAGTCCAACCATTAACCCAGCATTGCCAGGTCACCACTAAAACATGTCCCTCAACACCACATCTCCATCCCCTGCAGGGATGGGGACTCCACCACTGCCCTGGGCAGCCTGGGCCAGGCCTTGACAACCCCTTCGGGGAAGACATCTTTCCTCATGTCCAACCTAGACCTCCCCTGACACAACTTGAGGCTGTTTCCTCTTGGCCTATCTGTTGTTCCTTGGGAGATGAACCTGACCCCCACCTAGCTCCAACCTCCTTTCAGGGAGTTGTTGAGAGCAAGGTCTCCCCTGAGCCTCCTTTTCTCCAGGCTGAACAACCCTGTTTCCCTCAGCCGCTCCTCACAAGACTTGTTCTCTAGACCCTTCACCAGCTTTGTTGCCGTTCTTTGGACACACTCTAGCATCTCAATGTCTTTTCCTACTTTAAACATTTGATTTAATATTACATTAATATATAATAATATACAAGCATTCTTTACCCCTCCCTTCAAGTAGCATCAAGTGTCCTGTAAAATACACAAGCTGCCAGATACCAGTGGTTTCTTGACCTTCTCTGCTCTGCTCACTATTTCATAAACACCATCAAGGCACCTCTTCCTCTGCTCCTCACTAAATTAAGTAGCCCTATGTGGTGAACGGAGACACCCTAATTAAACAACTCCTTCCTCCTCTGCCTGTGGAAGTCTTTCCAGGCTCCTCATCATCTCTGCTTCCCTTTGCTGGCCCCACTTCTGTCACATTTCCCTCTGACTTGGGCATTGGAGAGGCGATGGTGCCCCTGTCAGTTTATAGGATGTCATTCAGATACCGTCAGGACTGCTCTCCAACTCTTAAAGCAGTCAAATGCCTCCTGGGACAAGAGTCAGGCACCACTGCTCCCAGCTGTACCACCACTCAGTACAGCATCTAGGAATAACCACTGCCAGGGCTGGTGTCACAAATTAGTACAGAAAAGTACAAAAGACCTATAGATGTGGCACCTGGTGACATGGTTTAGTGGTGGACTTGGTAGTGCTGGATTAACTGTTGGACTCAATGATCTTAAAGGTCTTTTTCAACCTAAATGATTCTGTGAATCTAGGATTTCTACTTTGAGTATAAAGCTGGACACTTCTGCCATGGGAGGAAGAGGTGAAAGAGTTGTGGGTTTTGCCTCTGGGATTGTCATTTGGGGGTTTACAGCTAAAGGTTGATGGAGAAATCACCATCTCCTTTAAGTCCTCTGCCCTAGATACCAAAAATCCCAGTTTCCCCCATTTTGGGTATCCTTAGGACATAGCTAAGCTACAGCTGAAATAGAAACATCACCTCTGGAAGGCCAACATCACAGCACCAATGCATCTGGCAGACTTTATAAGGTCCTGGCGGCTCCAGGGACTTGAGTTTCACAAACAGGATGGGTTTGGCAAGCCTTCAGTCCCTGGCGGCTGCCCTGGCAGAAGTGTTGTGCCATGCAGCATCCCTATAACTGGAGGAGAAGAGTATTTTCCTCTTCCACGCTAATTTTCTCTGGTTTTCTACTAAGAAAACAAACCAGTATTTGAAAAATAAAATGAAACCAAAACCATTTTGGTTTTCTCACAATCACCCTTTCCCCTTTCTCTGGTGGGGCAATGGAAAATTAAACAGGACGTGGAAGGAAAATAAGGAAAAAGTGTTATTTAGAATAATACTTTTTTTTGCATGAAAAAATGAAAAAAAATCCCAACTTAACCAAAAGGAGCTGAATTGCCATGCGACTCCTGGGGTCACGTCATCCCTCTAAGCCTCTCATGATCCAGATATTTGCAGGCCTACTCACACTGCAGCCTTTGGGATTTTCTGCAGTACGATAGTTTAAACCAAAAAAAGCAGAGGTTGCAGGTGAAGAAAGGGGAGGAAAGAGCAAATTGGATCCCTCTGAAGATAAATACTGCGTTGTGGAAACTCAGATGGCTGGAAGCCTCTTACAGCTCATTGCTCCAGAGCAAATGAGCTGGTGGTCTCCATCTGATGATGGGCAAACATCCAACCTGCAAACCCTCTGTTCCAAATTGATGGCAGCTCTTGAATGTCCTAGCAGTGTCTGCTGGACAGGGAGAGCACCTAGAGATGGGACACATGCACAAGCCCTCACCATCCCTGAGGAGGGGCAGAGGAGGCCTGTGCTATTTTGGTGGTATACAGTAGCCCACAGAATGATGAAGATGGTTCCCTGGATCACAGAATGGTGTGAGTTGGAAGGGACCTCTAAAATCATCTAGTTCCAACCCCCCTGCCATGAGCAGGGACACCTCCTACTAGACCAAGTTGCTCCAAGCCCTGTTCAGCCTGGTCTTGAACACACCCAGTGATGGAATATCCACAACTTCCCCGGACATCCTGTTCCAGTGTCTCACTTCTTCCTTAGATCTAAACTAAATCTACCCTCTTCCAGTTTGAAGCCACCGCCCCTCGTCCTATCACTACAAGCTCTTATAAAAAAAATCCCTCCCCAGCTTTCCTGTAGGCTCCCCTTAAGTACTGAAAGGCCGCAATAAGGTCTCCCCAGAGCCTTCTCTTCTCCAGGCTGAACAATCCCAGCTCTCTCAGCCTGTCCACATAAGAGAGGTGGAACAGGAGGACAGGCTGAGATATGTGCCAGCTGTTCCCTTAACAAACCGCTGTTTTTCTTTAAAGGGTAACAGAGCTTCCCAAGAGGAGATCATGCAAAAGAAATTAAGGACCAGACAAGATCTAATCAGCCTAGCTTAAATTCTGATGTCACATCCAACTGGTCTTCATCCCAAGATGGGATGCGCAACTCAATCAAATCCAGCTCCACTGGAGTTACCACTCATCAGATTGGGCTGTCCCACCTCAGATAAGGCAACATCCCCAAGACCACACCACCAGCGGACAGGCTAGTGCTGCCTATGGCTACTGGGCCAAGCCGGTGATAGCTGCTGCATTAATCCATCAGACACCATCGAAAAACCAGAGCGATTTTTCCAGCCTGTTGCCAATCTACTTCTCAGCGTATGGGGATTTCTGTAACTTTTCACACATATGGAGATTTTATTTTCCCCTTCTTTTTCAATTACATGTTTCATTAACTGCCTGCACCTCCTGATTTGCCGATGACTAGCTGAGTTTTCCAGACTGAAGAAATGAAGAGGGAAATAAAGCAATGATCTATTACCATTTACAGCTGTCATGGGATGATGCAAAACTTAATCAGTTGTTGGTAAAATGCTTTCACTAGCAGGGAAAAAAAAAGCTGGGAAAAAAATCAATCCCTTGCTGAAGATGATTTCCACCCCATCTCCCTCTCAATTCTCTTTTAAAGAAATGCCTGGGGAAGTAGAAGCCCTTGAAGCGTGTCCCACTGATGACAGCTCAAGGCTCCCTGCTAGAGAAGGCTCCCTTCCAGCAATGCCATTGCTGCTGGCCCTTCCCACTGGCCCCCAGACCACATTGTCACTTTTCTTCTGGCCATATACAACTCCACTGCAGGCAAAAGAGCCACTCTTGAGGGCCAGGAGATCTCCCTCTAGCTTTGCCCAGATGTGGTGGGCTCTCAGCAAGACACACTGTCATGTGCATCAGAGACCATGCTTTGAAGTCAATCCCTTCAGCTTTCCTTTGGTTTGCCTCGGGTTCAGAAGTCCTCTCTGGTCAGCTCTGCCCCTGACAGATGGGTTTAGTCAGCACTCCTCAGATAGACTGTTTGAGGACAAAACCACCAGCCCCATTTCTGACAAGACCAGTCCAATGAGATTTGCTGACCTGATACAGTCCTGCCAGGACTGACAGTTCCATGAAGCACTTCCTCAAAGAGACGGACAGCAGATAGATATGGACCTCTGAACAAGACAGACCCTTCCAGCTCACCTCTGCTGAACCATGCGAGGAGTGGCATCAGCTCACCATCAGCCATCACTGCTGCCCCAGCAGCATTAGAGGAATTCGGCTGGTCCCACACTCCCACATTCCTTCCTGATAATACCTCTCTGCTCCCTGACTCAGCCCATGTTAATTGTGTACGACGTCTTAAAGACCACCCAGCTTGAGCTGCAGAGCATTCAGCGATGGATAAAAATAACAATTGCATTGAGCGAGGCTACGAGCCTTGCCAAAAAGATTAGCAGTGGGAAAATTCCTCCTTCAGGGAGCTTTGCAGCCAAGGATGAGCCCATAGGGTTCATGACCAACAGCATGCCCCACGTACGTTTAACAGCTATGGGTAAAATAGAGGAAGAATTATGAGCCTGGTGGCTTCCCCTAAATCTTGCTTTTGTCCTCATTCCTAAAAGGGAGAGCATGGCCAGGTCAGTGATCCTGGCAGGACAGTTGACAACAGGCATAGGTTCATTTATCAGAGCCATTATAGAGGGAGCTGTTGATGGTACAGAAGGTTCTACCAACTGGAGCATCATATTCCTCTCCAGTCCATTTGTTGTTAGAAACAAACAAACAAACAAACAAAACCAAACACAAACAAAAAACCAAAACAACGACAAAAAAACCCAACAAAAACAAAACAAAGGACATTACAGCAACAGGAAGAACCATGTTATTTGCTTCTCAAACAGATTTCTACTGAGCAGCTCTGAGGATAGGTCTATAAGTAGCAACCTCAATGTGCCAGTGAAGAGGGCGTTGTATAATGAAGAGCCATGAAAAGGCAGAAGTCAAACTACAGAGAAAAATATTCCCTGGAGATGGGAGAAGAATATTGACACCACCATCCCACCACCCCCACCACCCCCCCCAATACCTTTGCTAGCTTTAAATATTTGGAAATCTGTTTAAAATGCTTCTCTTCATGAGGTGTCTCAAAGTTAAGGGCTGCTGAGTCCAGCCTGTTCAGAGAAGGTATTTGAAAGTGTCAGTTGTTCTGACATTTGTAACTTCAATGATCCTGCTAGAGGAAGGATTTGGGGTGGGCAGAGAGAAGCTTGTCCTCTACACAACCAGCTGTCAACTGTTAAAAGTTCTCTGTGGGGCTTAAGTGATATGTCCATTCTCCAATCCTTGCTCTCAAAATAATTCAGGAAAGTATTCTACGGCCTTATACCTGGTTTTGCTGCAAAAAGCACTTCAAACCTGCACCACAGAGGACTTTACGCACAGAATTGGACTTGTTTAGCTGTTTTTCATCCTTTTCATCCTTTAAATCTACTGCTAATTTTACAGTGCAGTGTAGATGTCACATCTATGTTACAGGAAAAAAAAAGACCTGTCACATCAGAAACACATCAAGGCCTTGCAGAACCATCAGCCTCAGATGCTGAAGCTGATACATGCATGAACTGATCGTGTTTTCATTAGTTTTCTCCTTTTCATGGATAATAGAGTTTTCTTTCCCCATCTCCAGTCAGTTTCTAATCACTATGAAGAAGCAGCCTCAATATCTTGTGAAAGAACAGTGAAGTGTTGGGATAGGAAAGCAGGAAACACTAATATTTAATGATTAAAATAATTTCTCTGAACCTTAGACTACTAGGAACCTGCAAAAAATTCTTCTAAGTGAGTTAAGAACTGCATGGGGTGACAACTGCATATAGATAACCATGACAAAAATAGTCCTCTAAACACCTTCCAAATTAATTAACATGTTCCTTCAACACCAAGCCTTCTCTGAGAGCCCCAGGGCCCAGTTTTCCTGCCTTTGATTGATTTTACTTAATCAGAGAGCTTGTTACTTCCTAGCATACAGCCCGAATTAATGGGGCTGCTGCATTATGCTTGACCTCCTCTGGATTCCACACACGGGACTCAGCGATGGTGCCACCCAGACAGATGTTTCCAGCACCTTTTGAGAAGAAATGCATCTTTTCTTTTATTGGACGCCCTGGCAAGAGAGCCCACATGGAATGTAAACTCTGTGTGCATGGATATATATTTTCTCTCACTGTTTATAAACATGTAGAACCCAGTTCTTCCCCACTGGGGTTGTATGAGCCCAGAATTTATCAACGTTGGAGAATATACTACTGATTTACACTGAAGGGAGCAAGCAAATTGTTTGCAGGAGAAGAAAATAGTTTAGGCAAGCAATTGCTGCTTTGCGTATAGATCTGAAAACACATACAACCCAATATTTAGATTACTTGCAATAAACAGACTTGCCTCAATACCCACAAGAACAAACCTCAGATTCAGAGGGAAGGTCAGAGAAAAATATCCTGCTGGGGATGCAGCCCAGGATGTGATTGGCTTCTGGGCTGGAAGCACACATTGCCAGCCCATGTCCAGCTTTTCATCCAGCAGTACACCCAAGTCCTTCTCTACAGAGCTGTTATGCTAGTTCAGCCATCATCATGTTACGCTGCTGTCAGTTGTCTGATCACAGAGGCCAACACTGAACTCAGCAACATCCCCTCCGAAGTCTTCTTTCAGACAGTCCTGTCACAGGTTCTTATGGGTCCAGCTCCTCCACTGCCCACTGTGGTGCTACCATCACCTGCTTGACACAACAGATGGAGATGGTTCCCTCAGTGGCCCTTCACATGGAAGGACACCACCATGAGAGCTCAGCAAGATGCAGCCAGCCCCAACAGAAGCCACACCCAATAGGAAGCTCTTCTGACTGGTTGGCTCCTGGTTAATATAATCCTGGCCTCACCCACCACCCTAACCATGACCACCCAGGTAAGGGTGGAGCCACAAAGACCCAGGTGGGCCAGGTTCTGCCTCTGGAACATGAAGTCAAAAATAACAAAACACTCTGCTATGTTGTGACTCATCCACAGGTCAACTCCAACTTGGGGGCCACAGCTTGGGCACCAGCACTTCAGAGTGATAGATCACTGGAATGGGCTGCCCAGAGATGTGGTGAAGGCCCCATCCCTGGAGTCATTCAAGGTCAGGCTTGATGGGGCGCTGAACAACCTGACCTAAGCAGAGGTGTTCCTACTCATGTAGGGATGTTGGACCAGATGACCTCTAGAGGTTCCTTCCAGCCTAAAACATTGTATGATTCTATGATTCTATAATTTTCAGTATAAGTGGCTTGGTAGGTAATGAGAGAGGGAAAAGAAGAAAAAGACTCCCTTCTTTCCTCCATCAACCATCCTCTAATTTTTAAGTGTTCATCCCCCCACCACCTACTGCAGAATTAAAACAGGAAGAATCTTCCCTTTAAAATGAAACCACTTCCCAAATCAGATGGGTTTTCTGAATCAAGAACTTCCTTTTTTCCACCCCTCTCTTCTCGGAGTATCTCAGACAAAAGTCCAAAAGTACTACCAGCCTCCCTCTGCTCATTTCAGTCCCCTCAAAGAGATGTGTGCTCAGAGATACCCCAAAAAGTTGCTGGGATGGAAATGCATTTGGGGATTTGCATTTTGGAAGTAGTCAAGAAGCCCCTGTTAGCTCCATAGCAGTATGCACATACAGTCATATAGTTTCCTTCACTGATGCAAGCTCATGAGATGTGGTCAGAGGGATGAGGAGAGGAAGGGTGGAGTCACAGGGAAACCCGCCCCCCTAGTGCTGCTACAATCTTGGTTACTGGCTCCAAGTTGTTTCAGTTCTGTGAAGCATCTGAACAAGCAGAAGGCAAGGAGGAACAACACTTTTGTTGAAAATATATTGCGTTCTTCAGGATGGACTTTTGTCCTGCAGGTAAGCCTTGACTGCCTTTTGCCTTGTTTTCTGTGAGGGCTATGTGCTTAGTTTGATGGGGCAGAGCATACCTTGAAATCCCAGCCGCTTGTGTAGATGCCATGGCTGGTGGCTGGAGGAATGAGATGGTGGAAGATCCCTGGTGGTGAAGGCTTGTGAGCTTTCAGCATTAGGCATGGTTATCTTTTTACTTGCTCTCCCATAAGCAAACTCCTCTCAACTGGAATAAATTTTCCTACTGATTTGAATGGCCTTTGGGCCGAGAGTGTCTACTGCTGCAATCCCTTGTGCTGGTGATCCTGAGCTGAGCTGGGAACTTAGGGGTATCAGGAATATATGTGACACTTGGGATGAGGACCTATAAGCTTTGGCTTCTCTTCATGCAAGTGTAACACGACTTGCAAGCTCCTCAATGGTGTTTCCCTACAGCCCCCAGGAGCTGGTTTGCCTTTGCAGAGCCTCTCATGCAGCGGGGTGTCCCAATGCAACATGCTTCCAGAGCCTTTGGTACTGGGGCCTCTCTTGCTTATGTCCATGTTAAAGGTAAATTACTCTATTAGGGTACTGCCAACTCCAAGGAACCTGCAGGTGGGCCTTCCTGGTCCTGAAATAATCTCAGAAGGCAGATGTGAGTGGGGAGAGGTAAGACACATCTGAGGAACTGAGAGAGAGACCTCAGGTTTTATTTCCTACTTCAGCAGCTGGCAGATAAAGTGGATGGGATTTGGGAGGGAAAGGCATACTGCTAGGCTGAATATTTCTAGCCTCTGGCTCAGGAAATTTTGAGTCTGTGCAAAAGCAGCAGACAGGGAGAGCTGAATGGGAATAGGCTGAACAAGGTCCAGGAAGAAAAGGGATCATCTTGCAATAGCCCTGCTGTGTCTGACACTCTGTCCTCACAGGCTTTTGCATAGAGGATATAGAGCACAGAGCGAAGGGAAAAAGTGGTGCCAAGTTTCAACAACTGTTCTGCACTCTTTTAGATCCCTAGGTGGGTGGGCAAGCTCAACCCACATACCAGCCTTGCTTGTCAGGGAAATCTGTGGGATGTGCGTTGAGGTCTTGCCAGCATCTGACTATGGATGTTAGTGAGTGTTAGGGTCTCTTCAGAATATTCAGCCCTCATTTTCTGAAAGCAACTATGGACAAAGCTTCTGCAGGTCAAGCTGGGCAGGAGGAGGTGGGGTACCTCATGTTTTGCTAATTATTTTGAGGTGTGCTTTCCGCAGAAACTGAGGCTCTCAGAACTGATGGTCTGACACAGTCGTTCAATCAAGTTATGTGTTACTGAGTTAATTATGCTGTAAAAGTTGCGCGCTGCAATAGCACAATAAGATTCTGCTCAGGGACAATGCAGGTTTACTTAGGTCTGGCTAGAGGCAGAGCCTGGAGACAGACAATTCCTGCTGGTTCTGACTTATGTCTTTGCACAGTTCCAGCCTGTCACTTCACAGCTGGGTGGGAAAGTGGGTTGGTTTGGTGCTGCTCTACCTTGGGAGCCAAGTGTGCCACCAGATGCAGTTTTCCAGGGAGCTTTTTAAGGCACTGGATGTGTTTAAAGTTGCTTGATTGTGACATGATTTTTCTGAAGGTCAGAGGTGCACATACATCTTCTCCTGGAGTCAATCCTACCTGGAGAAGCAGTGGTTTGTTAGGTGCCTGTCTGCCACAGCTGCATGCAGATGAGACCTATGTCTGTGGGGAGGTTGCTCTCCCTGCAGTGGGTATCCTCTTCCAGCTTCCTTCAGGACTCTCCTGTGACTCTGGGTGAGGCAACAGAGCCAGTATGCCAAATCCTTGAGCTGGGTGTGTGAAACATGGGAGAGCAGACTGGTACCATCGTATCCTGTGCTAGGATGTGTGGGGTGAGACCCATAGGCAACAGTGGCTGTGGAAGTTGTCATGTGGGATAAGGGGACCAGGAGACACCATGAATTCTTCTTCACACCTTTCCCCACACAGTTGGAATGTGCAAATTAAACCTGTGTGAGGTCCATGTTGAATTTCTTCTGACACAAGCTGGAAGAGAACTGTGGAGTGGCTGCAGGAGGGAGATAGATTGGGCTGGAGGGAATTGAGGAGCTGGAAGGCTTCCTGTTATCTGCCTGGAACCAGCCTGATACCTGGTTGGGGATGTGGCAGTTTGTGCTGGAGATGACACAACAGCCATATCAAAAAAGGAAAGGAATTTCAGCTGATATTATTCCACCAGACAGCCCCATCCAGGCAGAAGGTGCCCATAACCCTGCTCTGCTTGTGTGCTGCTTTCACAGCCCCACTCAGAGTCTTACATTGCCTTGCAAATGGGCCAGCTGAACCTCTGCTGTTACACTGTGGGTGGGTAGCACGTGGATGATCTGTAACATTGCTACAGATACAGTCATTCTTCATAACCTTCTCCTACTGTTTCTGCAGTCCATCCTTCCAGCTCTCCTGGATAGTCACTTCCCACTTATCTCTGTGCTCCAGAAGCTATCTTCCTATTCATATACTTTTGCTTGGGACTGAAAGCACCTGGAGGCTCTGCACTGCCCTTTGCAGTGGGAAATAAGAACAGCAAACAGTACTTTTTACTGGCCACATGAGTACCCAGACTTTTGGGTAACTCCAGCCTGCCCTCCATGTGGGGAGGCTGAGGGCGTAAGTCACCACAACTGGAATTGGAGTCTATATTCTGTTTTGAATGACAGCACTAAAAACATAAGCCTGGGCAATTTATGAAGAACTGACAGATTTTTCCATCTAGGTCTACCCTGAGAGTGGGGAAACAACCTCAGGACCTGGGGTAATCCCCACAAATGCAACGCTGATGTGCTTTCCTTTCAACATTTGCTCTCTGAAAATAAATTCCAAGCAGCAACTTCATGTCCTTTCTGGAGAGGATGCTAGACAGTTTTTTATGTCTTGTGTCTGAACTGGAAGACTTCAGCATTTGTTTGGCTGATAACATCCCCCTGAAACTTGTGGGTGTTGTCATAGGGTGTTCTTCAATTGGGTGAAATTTCCCCTGTGCAGAGAACCCTGACCAGGGCTATGCTTCATCTGTGTCCTGACCTAGCCCCAGAGGAAGTGGAACTTGATGGTACTGAAGACTGTTATGAGGCTGAAGCTGTTCCTCAATCCCCCAGTGCAGGGATTAATTTCCTCTGCCATTGGAAGTGGCTGGAGCGAGCCAGGCCGTGCTTCACTCAGAATGTCCCGCTTCTGTCAGCTTTACTCGTTCTCAACAGGGAGAGGGAAGGAAAGGCAAAGCAGCCTGCTCTCATTATCTCATCTACTGCTTGCCCAGCTGCCTCTGCTGCCTTTGCTGTCTTTCTGTGGATGGTTCCCCAAACAAGCCTTTTGTGTTCACTTCCCCTAACTGTAGACCCCAGTGTGTGCAATAATGTTGATGAACGACCTCAAAACAGCCTTGAGTAGAGCATTAGGCCTTCCGTCAGGGAAGCAGAGTAATGAGCAGGCACTGACCTCAGAATTATTTTCCAAGGCCATCAGGGACTTAGGCTGTTTAGAGAACTTAGGAAACCTTACAAAGACCCTCTCTACAGCTCAATCGAAATTGCTCTGAATGTTTGATCCATTCATCTTTCCTGGTTTTTTTTATCCCTTGATTCTCTCCCCTTCTGCATAACTTGTATGCTTTTTCTTGCCCACCTTCCCACACACACAGTCCTTCCCACACTTTTCTCATTCTGACAAACTGGACAGGTAAATCTCTTGAGAGTTGGGGTTCTCAGATGTTCAGGAGGAAGAGGGACTGAGTTATTTACAATCTCAGTGGAGGTCGTGTGGGTGAGATGGTGTCCTCTGGGAGCCTCATGTCTCTTTGAGATGCTTTAGGCTGCTTCAGTAGACACAGAACAACTGAAGCAAAGCAACCAGCCACACCACAGACTTTGCTGATGGGGTGGGGGAAGGGGAAGTTCATCAGGTATGTCTTGCTGTGGTGCTTTTGTGGAAAGAAATACAGGACAGAGGGTCTTGGTGGTAATTTCTCAAGGAATCCTCTCAGTGTTTCCACAATTATCATGCCTTGTGGGTGTGAGAGAGATAAAGGTGGGGAGACTGAGAGGCTGGCCTCATCTCCTGCAGGTGCCAGAATGGCAGAAGACATAAAGTAAGCTGAAAGACTCAGGCACCACTCACAGACTCAGGGCTGACCTTCAAGGGGAAGTCAGCAACCTGCCTAACAAGCAGGTTGGGGTTTTTTGTTTGTTTTCTTATTTGTTCACTTGTTTTCCCCTCACAGATTTTGCTGTTGTGAGCTGTTGCATGCCACAAGTTTTCCTCCCCTCTTGACTGGCTTCAGCAATCAGTCAGCTTCTTTCAGATCTTTATGAGGGCTGCTTGCAGAGTTGGGAGGGGACATGGGCCCTTCCCAGCCCTGGCTTCATGCTGGCTCCTTGCCCAGTGCTTGCTTCACAGAGGCTCAGCAGCCTCTCCCCAAGGAATGCAACGCTTGAAAACAGTGGGAAGAGTGACCAGAGAGAAGTTGCAGCCTGAGAAAAGTAATACAACAGAATTAGCACATGGAAACCCAATCAGCTGGGAAGATGGGGGAAAGATTAGGATCAGGGAAGGCAAGTCTCTCTTAGCTGTTGTGGCTACGACAGGAAAGAAGCATATGGGCTCTGAGATGGCTGCCCTTGTCCCCTTTTCCTTCTGTCTGTCTTGGCTGGTTCCTTCTCCTTTTTTCCCCACTTATATTTATAGAAGTTGTTTTGCACGTGAGATCCACACTAAGAGAATTTCCAAGACAGCTGGTGCCACTTCCTCTTTTTCCAGGAAGGCAAGAGGCCCAGGGGATTTTGGTTTATGAAACAGTGGAGCAGGGCATCCAGCGGCCTGACCTGGCTTCCTGGGGAAGCTTAGTCTTGCAGTGTTTAGATGCAGCAAGGATTCTGTCTGCAAGTTCTGCAGTGACCTCCAAGGAGCTTCAGTGCTCTCAGGCTTCTGTGAACCCCCTGTTTTTTCCTGGGGCTCACTATCTGCTTTGCCTCTCTAGGGCTACAGCCTCTTCTTTCTCCTTGCTGAAGAGCCTGTGCTTCACCTGGGTTATATTTAGCAGCAGTCCTGTCACCTCAGTTCTTCTAGGTCTTTTCTTAATCATTTTGTGGTTGCCTTGGCTCTGCTTGATATCTGTTTAACTTCCTGTACACTACAAAGAAGTCTGCTTGTATTTCTGCATTGTCTGTAGTCCACAGAACAACAGCCTCCCACAGATGCTCCTACTTCAGCAAGGCTGTCAACCCCCCAGATCCTGCCCTCAGACTTAAAAGACCTCGTTTCTCTTTCTTAAGCCATTTCTGGCTCTAACTGTGGTGGATCAATCCATTAAGCCAGTGCCTCTTCAGGGGAGGTTTGGATGTAGATGAAGTATTTAGGTCACACCTTTTCAGTATATAAAGATGACTAACATAAAAACCACCAAAGAGCATTTGGTAAGACCTCTTCATTGTGCTTGTAGTGAGCAAAATCTGTTGAATGGTTTGGGTGGGTTGCTGCAGAGTTAGAGGGCTACCAGCACAACGGGGGGCTACTAGGAGGGTTATATGTGTCTGTGCTGTTTGCTCTGAACTGAGAACCATTTGCAGGGCAAAGCTGAGGTGCAGTGGCTGTAACAGCAGGGATGATAGACACTGAAATATAAAAATGAGAGTTGCTGTGGCATGACCCTAGGACAGGGGTCCTCAAACTACGGCCCGCGGGCCACATCCGGCCCCTGGGGCTCCTCAAACCAGCCCGCGGGTATTTACAGAACTCCCCGCGCCCCCCCCAGCTGCAGATGAATTCCCGCCACTTAATCCGTGCACCGGCCTCCGCAGCCCCCAAGCTCCCGCCGGCACCGGGCTGGAACCAGCGCCTCGTCCTCCACCTGCCCCCAGGGGGCACCTCTTG
>JAVSBS010022032.1:0-60000 GCA_033124195.1 Coracias cyanogaster
ATACAAATTGCTAAAACTTTACAAGGGGCAATACTTCCACACACATCGTTGAAACAGGCGTATATCAGATACAGGCCAGTTAATTTTGGCAATACTGAGAAGTTTTGAAAAAGCATAGAGTGCACTGTGTTGCGATCATTTTGCTCTTGAAGTGTATCTCCCTGACGGGATAGCAGTTATCCCATCATCTGATGGGAAGCAGGATTCATAGTTTTTGATTAAGAGCTTACTGGGGAGTAGGAGCTCGATAAAACTAAGCAAAGAGAGCAGGTGAAAAGATGAATTAAAAATAAGAAATATTTGTAAGTGTATGCTTATACAAGGAGTTATGTCTGTTCTCCCCTTCTTTAACCTTCCACACACATTTCAATGGAAAGAAACTGTGAATACCGGGTGAGGAAAGAGTACGTAGCTGTACATACATTTGAACCAGGATAGTTTATATGGGATTTCCAAGTCAGGAAAAGAAGTAAGTTGATTTTGGGCTTCAGGGTTAGTCTTGATTTTCTGCCATTTATTTCATAGTATCTTCCTTTTTTGCCTGTTGTAAAGATGAATGTCCACCAGAGTGGGTGTTCAGCAAATTACATTCCTGCCATGGTTGGATAAAATCTTTTAAAATTGCATGAAATACCAACTTGAAAATGTTCTCCCCAGCTTCTGTTTTCTTCAGTTTTCTTAGCAATATAGCCCATCTCAAATCTAGACTACCTTTTCTTCACAATTAGACCCCCACTGCTCTTGTATTTCTCAGCTTAAGTTGTATGGATCCACTTGATATTGCTTAGGAAGGATAAAGAATAAAATACCTCTCCATCTCAATGCAAGACTCCAACACCATTATTAAAATTACTGCAGGCCAATGGAAAATTGGGTTGTGACAGATAAAAATGGGTAATGAGTTAAGCAGTGTCAATTAAATGACAGATCTTTAAAAAAGGTTGCAACTAATATTTTATTTATTATTAGATAACAAACATTAATGAACTAATGCAATTGATTACCAATATCATGTGGAATGATGAACTCAGAGACTTGAATTAGAATTAGACCTAGGATTTCTCAATGTCAAAGCAGCTAAAAACTTCAGAAAGTTTGCCTTTCAAGCCAAAAGAGGGAACAAAACCTAGATCAATAAGGGCAAAGATAGTACCATATGACTGGAGCACAGAAAGTATACTAAATGAGAAAAAAAGAAAGCAAATTTGGGCAAACATTAGTTCATTAGCCTAATCTTTAAAGTATGCAGGGTTTTAGGGAGGTTTTGAAGGAACAGATAAATAAAGACACGGAGGTGAAAGAAATATTGGATACAGTGCAGTAGGAAATATAATAAAAGAAGGGGGATCTAGGCAGACTAACTTAATAGCTTCCTCTGATAAGGTAGCTGGTTTTCTAGACAAAGGAAATGGAGTCGATGTCATCTATGTAGACTTTGGTAAAGCATATGGTATGGTGCCGCATGGGAAATTATTTGTTAGCATGGAGAAGATAGGGATTAGTAGAGGAATTGAAAGGTAGGTAGAAGACTATCTTAAGGAATGACAGCAAAAGATAGTGTTGAAAGGAAAAGTATCAGGAGCTACTCCAGTTAGCAGTGGAATTCTTTATGGATCCATCTTGGGTCTTATCTTATTTCAATTAAGACTATGGCACAAATGTTAGAAATCTGGTGATACTCCACAGGTTGGCACAATCAATACACAGGAGAGAAGGATATCATGCAGAAAAAGGCTGGATGACAGTAAGGACAGGTGTAATAGGAATGGGGTGAGAAGCAGTATTTTGAAGATAATGAAGTTAGTCACTTATCCCCACATGAAGATAATGCATTTGGAAACTAATAACAAAAATTAAGAATCAGTTAGAAAAGACTGAGCTAGAGGGGGACCCCAGGTTAGCTGTCAGTCACAGTGAGAGTAAAAAAGGGCACACAAGGAATGCATCAGGAGGTATATTTTAGGTAAATAGAGGATGACTAGCTCTGTTATGAAAGTTTCTGGTAGGACCTCATCATAAATGCTGATACAGTCCTGGTACACAGTCTCAGGTAAGATAAATTAAAACTGGATCAGGTGCAGAGCAGGGCTAATTAAAATGCAACAGTCGCAGACCTGTTTTGGAGCCCTGCCGGTTGTCATCTATTGGCCAAGACAAATGTCTCGCACTAACTACACCTCATTCCCCACCAAGCCTTACAAGATGTCAGGTTTGTACTCATTGATATTACAAGTTCTTACCTCTGTCAGAGTGGTATAAAGATGACAGGTTATCTAAACAATATGGTTAATCTTTTCCATAATCCTGACATGGATAGTGATGTCATAGATAATTCACTATTAAAAGAGCCTGATTAGCACTTTGGAAGCACGTTAGCAAGGTTTCAAGCCTCAAAATATGATCTTATTTATAATGAACATCTGTAGCTTTGCTTCTGAAAAAGGTTCTGCAAACTTTAACAAGAAAGAAACAGTGGTGTAAATGACCCTGAAAAAGCCCTCCATAAAGTTAGTGGAACAAATCTCCTTTTGCCATACATCTAAAGATATCCTACAGAATTCTAACTGGGGATAGAATTAGAGTTTCAGGTCCACAGTCTCTACAGAAGATGAATTACCTATTCCTTCCAGCTGTAACATCTGGCAAGATTGGGCCTTATTCTGCTATAGATTTTCATCTGTTTTCTCTGATATGGGAAGTTCAACATTAAAATTGCTGGTGTGATATATCTCTCAGTCTATAGCACAGCAGCAGATGAAAGCAGGTTTGGTGTAAAATGACTGAGTCTAGTGTTTGCTTATGTGGACTGTTTGCTACGTTAGGACAGGTACCCAAGTGTCTATGTCACTCAGAGGGCAGGTTGCTGCTGAAATAAACTAGTCACATTTAAGTATATTATTTCCATTCCGTCACTGTAAGCAGAAATCCTGTGATTCAGCTGTTTTCCTTGCCATTCTCTCGGCAGTATTTTTTTGCAGTTTAAGAAATCATACAGAGATAATTAATAGGCTATAAAAATCCAAGGACTTAGGTTATCATCTCCCTTGTTTTAAAGATAAGCTATTGCAAAGGAAAGTATGGGAGTGCGAAGACAGCATTCTCAAGAGAAGTGAACTGAGGTGACATCCTGTGGGGAGAAAAAAAAGAGCTTTTTGGGTTTGCTCTCAGTTAAACACTCCTTTTAGGTCATTTTGTTAGAATACCAAACTTTACAGCAAAATTAAATTGGACAACAACAATTTGTCATCATTCAGGGAAACAAGCCAAGAAAGAGAGGAGTTCCAATATCTATCCAAAGAGACAGCTGTAGCCAACGGATTTATTTGTAATAATATTATTTGGTAGCAAGGAACTTACCATGGCTGAATGTAAAAAAGTATTTTTTGATGAGTTAAAGAGATTAAGAAAAATCAGGCAGATTTTGACAGAGAATGGTGTGTAAATGAGAGGTGTTATCAGTCTGAATCTGGCAGCTCCATTTTTGTTATGGTGAAAAATATCAGTATTATTTACTAAGAAGATTAGGGCTGAATTGGAAGAGAGGCTGGTTGTTGTGTGGAGATTGAGATAAGATAAAGGATTTTACCTTCTATGCACAAGCCAAATGCAATACACACAGGACTGTTATCTCCAGCTCAGGCCTAGCAGAGGTATATTAAGATGTACATTGTAATTACCAGTGGCAGGAGTAGATTTCATAAAGACTGTTTTAAACCCTAATAAAATGCTGGCCTTTAATTATACAGCTTTGAAATATTTTTCTTAGTTAATTGCAACAGAAAAAAAAAATCCACCTAATATTTGAAACTGATTCTTGCAGAGAAAGCACAAGCAGAGCAGGCAGTCTTTGCCTGATGGGCACTTGTTTTGCTGTCTGGCTTCATTCTGTGATTTGAATCACAGAGGCAACTGAGACTGCTAAACACCTTCCTCATTTTCTCCCTGTTATCCAGAAAGCAAGATTAGCAAGAATTGGGGAAGGTGGGGGCTAGAAGTGTGGTGGTGGGAAGAACAAATCTCCTTTCCATGACATAATTAATTAGTTCCAAAAATGAGCTGTGCACTTATGAATCAGTCATGGTTGGCAGTGACAAGTCCAGCTCCTCAGTAAGCAATGGTGTCTGCAGGGGTGTGAGGGGCAATGTTATTTTTGCTACTGAGAAGTTACTGAAGGAGAAGAGCAAACCATGTAAGTTGTGTGCTTAGCACAAGGCCAGTTTGGGCCTGGGCTGGGACTCACACGAGATTGCTGTTGCCAGTCAGTGGAGACCAATCTGGTAGCCTTTTAAAAAAAGAAACCTCCAAAGCTCTCTCTCTTCTTGAAGATGTTAGATATCGTTATACTTCCCACAATAGCAGAATATCCCACAACAATCCTCTTTGGCTCTTAAGGTCATACTGTTAAGAGACAAGGAGAGGAAGGAACCTCAGGTTTTGCCCAGGCATTCCTGTGAGGCACTGCCACAGTGCATGTCACCTCCATGCCTTCATTTCTGCTCCTGCTGCGAGGAATATTACTGCCTTGCTTCAGCTCTTACAAAGATCATCACTTGCTTTCCCAACTCCTCACTATGGGGAATATGTCTACTTTCAAAAACCTTGTAAAAATACTTCCATGGGGTAAAAGTCCAAAGTTATTTTGTGATTTCCATTTCCACAACAGCAAAAAAGCCTACATTATGTCCACATTTCTATTTCTTTTTTTTAATACAATATCACAAGCATATGTAACATATGTTGTCATTAGCCCCTCTGTGTGGTTTACTATTCATGTTACTAAAGGCAAATAAATACCCTTAGACCTCACAAGCCTGAAAAATACATTTGGGTGCATTTTGGTGTTACACTTCTGCTAGAAATTGCAAAAACTACAGTAACACAGCTGGCTTTTCATGCTATGACTGCTATAAGCAGCTAATTAAATTACCACTGACTCTCTACTGCTCAGTGAGCTGCTTTTGGTAGCACCACTTCATATGACCTTCAGTTTTGCTGTTTGTACAAGGCTGCACAATCTTGCCCAGTAGTCCAATTCCTTGTAACTGTGGTGAAAAATATGGGGGAATATTAAAGAATTAATTATTGTATCACAAAAGAAAATAATCTTGTGAAAACAAAAGTATTTTTCATGAAGACACAATGCAGATACAGTCCTTCTAAAAACTTCATGTAATTAACTAGCTTTCTAAGGTACCTTTCTCTCTACATGTGGAGGAGTCTCTTCCAGTGCACATGTCAAAGTATCCAGCATCTCAGAAATAAGTTGCTAGGAAAGCTGAGGACAAGCACCACTACAGATTTTGCATACTCCTGTGGCTTCCTTTCTTTGATCTGCAATGTTCTGTTTCTCGATATTTGCAGGAAGATCCCCAAATATATCAAACCACACAACTGAGTTTTCCCTTGTTTGAAATTAAAAATACTTATAGCCATTAAAGTCAAGACAACAGTTAATGACTCAGACACACCGATCAAATCCAAGCAATTTACCACTACAAATGGAGTAGGAAAATTTCTGTGCAACTGTTCCCTGAAGGAAGCTAGACTTCAGAGCTTTGTCTACAATAGCACAGTTTGGATGCATCATGTCTCCACTGCTGTGATTTACTAGTCTCAGAAGAAGCTGAGGTGCTAATTTGTAGACAGAGGCTACAAATTATAGTCACTTGGCTGTATCAGGGCTTGCATCAAAGACTAATTTTGGTCTATATGATGCTATATTCAGCATATTAAGGGTTATGCAAATCTGGTCTATGTCTTGGTGTAAGTGTTAAGTCACGCTTGTTTCTGTCTATGTTAATGGTATGGTAATTCCAACACTACTGGTAGGTTGTAGTGGACCACTGCAGGCAACTGCTTTTTTTAGTAGGTAATTTTGTTGCTAGAAATACAACCCATGCACCAAACCAGTCAAACCACTCTTTGATTCCTGTCTTGTCCTAGAGCCAGTGCAGCTACTTCCCCCTCTCCCTTTGGCTAGGCAGTGGTGTTCGTAGCAATGAGGTTTTGAAAATCTGGCCCTGATTCAGTTTAACAAGAATCATATTTAAACAGAAGTGGCAAATAATTCATTCAGCTTCATAAATGCCCAGAATAGATAAGGCCCAGATTCTGGGCTGCAAGAAGTCACTCAAAGCAACAAATGCTCTTTCCCTGTGCCTCCAGCCAGTTTATTCTGAAATAAAACTGCAGTGTACTAATAGACTAGGATCCATTAGAATCGTTCACAATTAATTTTCTTTCTTAGTCACTGCTAGTCAGGCAGTGTAGAAAATCTGTTGCCTGTGCAGTAAATACTATGTTCTGTTGTAGAAGACCCATCCACCCATGAACATAATGCTAAACAGAATTGATACAGTGGTTTTGTAAACTGGATAAATTGCACTTTAATGTGCTTTCTGGAAAATGACCATTTAGAAAACAAATGTATTTGTTTGTTCCATGGTCAGAAGTAAGTATTCATAGATCTCTTGCAATGCAGAATGTGTTCAGCTCCCCTTTGAAAGCAGAAGAACTAAACCACAGCACTTTACATTAAAGTTAGATCCATAAGAAAGAAAACATTGTGAAACCAAAGGCACATTTATATCTCCTAGCTGTTTGCTTTTTTCAAACAAAATTGCCCCAAATTACAAATTTCTTCAATTAAAAAAAAAAGAATTACCAACCCAAAATGTATAGTAGCTTTGGTGCCTTACAGTAACAGAAACCTGATGATGGAAGAGTAAATAAATGCCTATTCCTTGGGCAAAGCCTTCTTGTCTTTTCATGTTATGGTATTTCTTTACAGTGCTTTCTACAATAAATGTTAATAAGCTGCATATGAACAAATACCTTACCAGGACACCAGCACCTCTTGAGGACAAAGACAAGTAGAATCCATATGATGTAGAAAATTTCCAGGGGAAAACTTATTTCTCAAACACCACCCTCACCCCCAAACTCTTTGGGAGCACAGTTTCTTGCTGCATCTCAGCTTCAGCATTTGGTGCACATAAGAAGGCATTATCAAGGGTTTCTATGCAGTCCAGATTAGTTTTAAGATCGCCCTTTTCCAGAGATCACTAGAGCATATATTTATCTCTGAGCATTAGAAGTGATGGGAAATGAGTACTTTGCACATCACCATAATTTTCCTAGTATATTCCTGGTGGGTAACTGACAATAAAATTAAAAGCTTTGCAGGTCGCCAAAATTTCCAAAACTAATTTAAAGTGATATTCCTTATGACTGAGGATCCCTCTTTGGTCACTTTCTCCATTGGAGAGGTTGCAGCTACAGTAAGGGCTTATACTTTTGGTGGTTTGCAAATAGCACATTACCTCATTGGATCACCTGCACGGAGCCTGGGTCTGGTTTGAAGCTCTGTGAAGTCACTGGGAGCTCTTTCCTACTGATTTTACTCAGCCTTGAAACAAGGATGGTGTCAATAACTGTGCACTTTCTGTGTGGTACTGAGCACCCATTGCAGATTTTATGGTGCTTGGAGCATTCGCTATCTTGTAAGATAAAGAAAGTTACTTTTCTTTCCTTGAAACAGAACTTTGCTGTTAGAAACACAAGTTATATAGCTGTTATGTTTATACAAGAATTACACAGTGAATTCTGAATAAAATATATATAGTCAGATAGCTTGACTGAAGCAATTAAATTGTTTTATTATGGTAAATACATTACGAATGATTAAATCCGTAATCCTCAGCGTAGGAAGAAGATTTGGAAGAAAGAGGATGAACAGTTGTACAGACCTAGAAATACCTGCACATAATTTAAACTTACTTTGTTTTGGTTTTGCAATTTCTAGTGACTTGCAAAGCTTGCAGTTTTAACCTTAGCTACTCAAGCTATTTAGTATGCTAAGGTTGTCTCCAAAATTTCCTGCCTGCACATTTGAAAAAAAAAAAAAGAAAAAGATATCTCAAAGGCCATAAGGCAGAAATCTTGTTTCTAACTTTGGCTGAGAGTGACAATGTTGGTCGTGTCTTTGTGGGCTCAATGTGCTGTTTGGTTGTTGCAGAAAAAGAGGATTCCTTACTGTTCCAGCTATGATTATGTGCTCAGATACTATCTTGATGGCTTTAGGAGACATCCATGTGTGCAGTGGGGTGCGACTGGTTGACACAAAATAATTTTTTTTCCAATTTGTTCCATGGTGACAGTAATTCAGACAAGAAGATGATTTTGCGTTCTACTGTAACCTTCTACCTGGCCAATAATTTCAAGATAATACAACTGATATCTACAAGGACTTTTCTTCATATATATATATGTATTTACAAACTCAGTAAGTGAGATGCAGTTGCTCATATTAACAGATGTTGCTGTGCATAAAATTGTTTATTTTACTCTACAAAAGTTATAAATCTCTGTCAAGTTTTGGTTGCTGTTTTCTGTATTTATGTGCAAATGAACTGCACTGCAAATTGGTGACTTGTTACATTTCATGTACATACATGTAATTTCTTAAGTACCATCTTTTTTTCAATAAATACAAGATGTGATCTTGGCATGTGCTAGGGACCTCTGACAGCTAGTCCTTGGCAGAGGGTGCTCAGAAGAACCTTAAGGACTCAACATGTATCTGGGTTGGCTGTACAGCCTTTTCTTTTGTGCCAGGGAAAAATGTGTGTCTTGAAAGGACAGAATAGATCAAATAATTCTCAATTTAAATTATTGAACTACCTGCTACCATCCCCAGTTTAGATAAACTGCAACAAGATGTCTAAAGCAATATTCCCAAAGAACTGTGAAATAAAAAAGATGTGTCTTTTCCTACACATTGTGAATTGTGAATAATCCAATTCAGCTAAGAGTTGAGCACACCCTAAAAGGTGTTTAGTGTTTTCAGATCCTTATAGGTTTCAAACATTCAATCATTGATGGGCTAATGGCTATTACACATGGCCTGGAGAGCACTTATTTAAAGGTCATGAGGGAACTGGAACAAAAATTCTCAAGTCTTGATTTGAATTTTAGGATTTCTGTGTAAATTTTGTGCCCATAGACTGCTGATTATCAAATATAACCAGGGTATATTTATAGCACGATGCCTTCCTGGAGTGTCATAGATACCAGTGTTTCACTAACATTAACCAAGGTAACAAGTAGCAAGTACAGATTAACAAGTGTTTACGATAGTTAAGATGATAAATAGGATTGATTCCATCATACTGTCAACTTGACTCCATATTTTGCAAAGATTTCTATTAATTAATATTGTTTAGGAAATCGTTGCACCAATAGATTGCTAAACTCAGCTATCAGTAACATTTAAAAGCAAATGTCACTAGGGAATTTTCATTGAATGATAGAAAAATATTTCACATTTTCAACCTGGTGGGGTCCTTTCATCTTGCAAATATTAGTAATAAACAAACAAATGCACTCAGTCAAGTGGAATGACGTAACTGGAGTCAGCCTGTCCTATAGTTTTCCCCAATTTGTGGTTGTTACATCAGATTTATCAGAATGACTCATCTCTAATCCAGATTTTTTAGGCTGTGAAGAGATCTTCAGACACATTCTTTGGATACCTGAAGTAAAGTCATATGATAAAGATTGGTCAGCACATTGAAAGCTTTTAACTTGATTTTTCTTTTTCTGATGGGCTTACATAGATTTCAAATAAATCCTTTGCTATCCCACACATGTAAAATATCTCAAGAAAAGTAATTACCTTTTGTTAATGTTGAAGATAAAGAAATGCAACTCTATACACCTCTACCTCATGGTTCTCAGTAATGGTTCTCAGTAATGAACCTGTGAGATGTAATTGCATTCCAGCGGATCTTCATCAGCAGAGGGGAGATGGATGAACAGGGAAACAATACTCTCCTGAGGCTACATCCAGGTCACTGTCCTGAAAGACAAAGTTCAGGGAATACTGAGGAATCAAAGTGTTCGTGATGTTCTGCTCACTTGCAACACTTCTTTCACATTCCAGCCCCAATGTAGACAGACAAATATTTATAATAGTAGTGACATAATACTAGAATAGGCACCAAATACTCTTCTGCTAAAGCAAGCAGCAAACAGCTATTTGAAGAGTCTATATCAAAGTGAAAAGACTTGGCAATCTTCTCCACCCGGAAAGGCATGAATCTGCCCTATCAGTTATGACATAGAGTTTTTTCCTGGACCCGGAGCACCAGGGATAGACAACAGCTGAGGAGTGCTCAGGAAGCACCTCACATGTGTTCTCCAGACACTATCCTGGCTGCTTTCCACCCGTACTGCGAGCTCAGTCAAATCTCATTGGTTTTAGCTAACAGCTAACAAGAAATTTCCTCACAATGTGAGGAATTCACATCAGCGGCCAAGCAAAGACAGCTAGGATTAACCAGATGTCCACCAACCCAAATAAATCCACTCATCAGGATTTTGCAGAGGCCATAGACACTTTAATTTGCCTATTCAACAAATTGTGCCTTTATGATATAACTAGCTAGTTTCCACACAGTAATTCTATCACTAGTGCTCTCTATTGTTGTAAATAATGTAAACACTTATTGTGTAAATTACTGATTGTCATTTTGCAAACAAAACCTTGGAAGACATGTTTAGGAATCACCTTGCAGCCGAGGACAAAAGATCGCTATTAAGATGTACTAAACCAGCAAGAAAGCAGGCTGCTGGCAACAATTTATTTTACTTCAAGGCGTTTTGGATGTCTCAGTGTTTTATTAAATACTGAGTACGAACCATCAAAACAGATGCTGTCTGGCAGATATGTCTCACCCTAGTACTGTTCCAGGTCTTACCGATTTAATCAGCACCTTCTAGCAAACTGGTTTTTTTGAGCTGGGAACCAGCTCCATTTTAAATGACATGAAAGCCAAAGACTTAATCCACCCATCAACGGCAGTAGAACCCTGTCATGCACATTGCACTCTTACATTGCATTAATTGCACCAAAACAATTCCTTCCCACTCACCTAAACGTCTCAGCTATGCAGTTCCAACCTTGTTCCATGACAAAAGCTAGATCATTTTCCATCAGTAACTAAAGATCTTGAACTCAACTACATGAATTGAGGACTTCTATGCTTTCCTGATATTCTTGAGTTGCACGGCTGAACATAAAAAGCTCTGAAGCTTTCTGCATTTCTCTAATAATCCATTCAGTTGTCTCATCTCACCTACCCTGCTGAAGAATGAGGTCTTACACACTTCCACTGCTACTATTATTTCCACAAGTATGAAGAAGATCTTGACAGGATTAGGGCATGTTTCACAAACCCTCTCTGTATCTAACTAAGCAAGTCTGTCAACTGAGACAACTTACAAAGTAATTAAATTGCACCTTGGAAGGTAGTTATAGAACGGGGAATGTCTAGATTTAGCCCTTTTCTTCATTAGGAATAAAGAGACACTAAGATCTGTTGCCACTGTGCTAAGGTGCCAGGCTTAAACAGAGCATTATTTCAGCAGGCAGTGAGAGCTTAGCCACGTCTTGCTGACCTGATTTGTACTAGGCTGTGAAAGAGAAGTGAGGTCTGTGTTCACTTGTTTCCATTTGCAAAGATGCACTCCCTAAAGCAGGTATTGGGCATAAGTTATCTTTTTCCTTAGTTTTCCCTGTGTGGCTGTCATGCTCCTACAAGTGCTGCTGTGACAGTCCCAAAGTCGACACAGTGTCATCTTGATGAGGATAAGATGAATCCCTGCAGAGTCCAGGAAGCTTTGGCTGTGTGCAATTACATTTGATGGCACTCCTGAGGTGAGGTTCTGGCTTTGGACGCTCTGACACGTTGCTGACATACCACCTTCAGCACATGGAGGGTGTACAACTTTCAGGTCAGCAGGAGCAGGCTGCAGCAGTCTGAAACATACTTGCTGAAAACTTCATGAAGAAGGACACAATAGAAATGATCAAGACTGTCACTGGTGACTGGCAATGGTATTTATGCCATCTTCAACTCAGGCAAAATCAAACACAGCTCTGTAGCCCTTCCTCCCCCAGAAGGTGTCCAAATCACTGTGCTGTTCTTGTTGCCCTTCTTTCTATCTCACAATAGAATTTAACATTCAGAACAGTGATATACAAAAATAGATTCTATAGTATAATCTGAGGAAAAAACCTCTCAGTTCAGGCATTGTGTTTCATAAGGAAAAAAACAACCTTGTGATGATTGTGATTGATTGATTGATTATAACGATACTTTCTATACTGTGCTTGTTAATCTAACTATTCGTTTGCAACAGGGACTTATAGGTAATATTAAAAATAAATAATGCATCAAAAGTGATCATATTTTGCTGCCTAGTGCAGAGAGGAATAGTGTACTGCCAAAATGGGTAGTTATGTGTATTTTATTGGGCTACCATTTCATTAACTGGATGAGATTTGGCCACTGGACGTAAGAGCTTGCACTTATTACTCTAACTGTGGCACTCAAAAGAACAAAGTTCATTGTAAGATAAAAAGAGACATCTCCTTAAATCTTTGCTCTCTTGCATATATTCATTTGTGCTCCAGAATGTTTTTGTTGCTGGAGGTATATCTTCTCTGATAATAGTGATAATAGGAGCCAGTTAGGACTAGCAAAGCTATTTTGCTTGATGTATTAGCACTTCCATTTTAGAATAATCCCACTAGCATGATTCTGTAGTATTTACAATTTTTATAAGTACCGATTATATTTTCAAAGTCAAAGTGGAATAAAATTAGTGCATTGTACCCCATTGTTGCTGCTTTCTATAGTAGTGAGCCATACATACTGAACAATGCCATATAAATGTAATTTTGAGAGGTAAGAGCTTGATTCTTTAAAAAAAAAACACTTACATGGGCAGTATGAGCTCTTGCTGAGGATCTTCACCATGTGAATATTGTGCAAACAGTCTAGTTAATAAAGAAAACCTGAGTTCCATGGATACGCAGGGGCATGTAGGTGGAGTTCTGGCGAATGAGCATTTTTTTCACCACTGAAGTCCATTCAGCAGCTAAGAAAACAATATCTTATTATACCATTTGCACACTCCACTTCTCAGGGAATAATATCTGTATATCTAATTTGTGAATCTCAATAGGGAAGTACATTTGGCCACTGGCAATGAATGGGATTTGGGAAGAGAGGTTTCTGTAAGGCTTGCAGGTCCATCTGGGAATGATGGATGTGTTTCAGCAGAAAAGATTTTCTAACAAATGACATTCCAAAACAGAGTCTTACAAAGTACTCATAGCTAATGTCAATAATTCTTTCTTTGCCAGTTTAAATATCCTTCTGAGTCTCTCACTCCCTCACTGGTACAGTGCACTGGCAAAATTAGCAAGCTAATGTCACCACTCCTAGTAGATAAATACATGTGTAAAGTGTCAGGCATAAGGAGGAGATTACAGAACACATATTTCTAAGCACCACTTATGAATACAACACATGTAGCTCATGGAAATGTTGACATCATCTAAAGAGGAAAGCAAGACTTGCAACCACAGTGGATTATATCATTAGCCAAACTGGAAAGTAATCATTTCTTACAGCTGCCACAGTCTGTCTCTGCCCTGGAGCTCCTGTTTTCCTGAGGAAAAATGTATCACTAAATTAAGATAAACATCATGACCGTGAAAGTTCCATAAAACATATGTGACATACACATCTTTAACATAAGCCTTTTGCAGGTCGATGCATTTAATGGAGCCCCTCATCTTGTGCTTACTTCAGAAAGATATGTCATTAAGGATGGGAAAGAGGGTGAGGAGTATGGATGCAAACACAGCAGATTTCCCGAATGCACACCACTGCGAATGGGGTATGAGCCATTGAGGCTGCTGCAGTGACACACAGAGGTGGTGCTGCACACAGCTCATGGCAAAACATCCCTGCCTCAGAGAGCTTATACTCAAATAATTCAGGCAATATACAGAAGCTGGAAAACACAAATTATAAAATCAGAAGATTGTGTGCTCGCTCTCATTGTAGGTATCTACATGCCTTCTTGCCCCTCTCCCGTCTCCTAACAGAATTCAAACTGTATGTATCGGCTATGACTCCAGGGTATTTTCACCAGTCATTGTTGCGCAGACGTGGTTTTTGAAGAAATGGCTGAAGAATGAGAGAGCCTCACAAATGAGCACATTGGGTGTTACGTGTGTTAAAAATAAATGGTGATGTCGATACAAGCTAATAACCAGGAAAAGGGTGCAGGCTGGTGACAGCTTGGAAGCCAGGTAGCTGCTTGGTAGACCTGAAGGTGAGAGCAAGGGGAAGGCATAAGGGAGGAAGAATGAGCAGGACTGAGTATTTGGAGTGACGAACATGACTCTGGCTGGTTTTCTGTGTATATCAAGGAGAGATGATATACTTTTAAGAGGAAGAAAGACCACAAAGAGGTGCAAGAGATTACAAAGGTTTAGAAGGGAGATTTCCTTGTTTTACTATCAAAAGAAAGATAACTTTGGCCACTACCTTGGAGGGACAAAATGGCAGGTTAATAGCTCTAAGATCACAGTCAGTGTAACCAAGAGCAGGAGTCAAAGTAGAGTCAGAGTACAGAAGAGAAGCAGAAGAGCTCAGTTTTGACCATGCTAAGTCAAAGCTGAAGATAAAGCATATTCAAAAGAGATGACAGGCAGATAAGCTGAAATGCAGCAATGATTGAAGGAAATATGCCAGGAATGGGAAACTAAATTTTCAGTTTTCTAGCAAAAAAATATTTCAAACAGAGTTGTCTGCAATTTTTTCCTCCAGGTTTGGTTTGATTATTTTCTTCCTCAAGCCAAAAAGACTATTTTTGCTTAAAGCTGTTAACAAGATGAGGTGCTTGTCATAGAGGGGAATGTAGAAAGTGAGAGGTCAGAGAGGAGCAGTGCTTTGTGGGAAAAGAGTAAAGGGTGTAACCTTTGTAGGGATTAGGAGACTTGATCCAGGGTTTGCTAAAGGCAGAGAAAAAAGCCAGCCAGCTGTTTTGCTGCATGCCTTTGCAGCTGGGTCAGGCTAAAGCAAGGGAGAAGGAAAGGCATCCTTAGGGGAGGGAGCAGTTGCACAAGTTGCATCTGAGTGGGTGACTGGGTGTGCAAGACAAATACCAGGAAAGAATTGTGAGCAACAGTGACATTCTTCTAAGTCGTGTCTTTGCTATTCACAAAGGACCTAGAAGAAAACTGTGGAAGGACTGAGGTCTGAGCTTGAAAGCCTAGTGGAGAGGAAGAGCTGATGCAGTTGTGGGCAAGGAAGGAGAATGAGAGGAGAAGGTAGGAGTGAGGTAAAGTAACACCCAAAGGATGCAGTGATTGAGCAGGATGAGGTGAGAATCCATGATGAGACAAGATAACCAATATGCTCACTTGCAAGAGCACAGCATTGGCACCGTATCCTGCAGTATATTAAGCCCAGCATATATGCAACACTAGTGCAAAAAGACACAGCACAAGAAATTTAAACAGGCCTAGATGACAGCAACAAGAAACATTTGTGACAAAGAGGATTTAGTGACTCAGAGCTCTGAGAGCAGTAATCTGCAAGATTCTGAATACAACAGAGGTCAGTAAAAGTTACTGGGGATCTTCCACAAAATACTCAATATCTTCACACTTCAGACCCTAGATAAAAGTCCAAAGCCAGACTCTTTGTACACTTCTTAGCTTCACTCAGCTCGCAGGACTGGCATCCAATTCACTGTTTCTTGGACAATGTCAGACAGGGAACAGTCAAGCAAACCCACGGTTCCTCTTTCTAAGCTTTCTCTTCCAGACCTCTGCAGGTTTGTACTCTGGAAGATTAGTACCTATGTAGCTAATACTGAAGACCTCTTCAAAGGTAGTAAATAGCCTTTGCTGTCAGTGTGTGCTGAACAGTCCTAGAAGTGAGTATTTTGTTGTTCTTGTTTGTGTTAGAACTTGAAGTTTCCCAGTTCATTGTTTCTGCCTAACTTTCAGCAGGCAAAGAAGAAAATTACCTGAAATCTCTGAGGTCAATAATTAACTGGAGGTACTCCAGTCCCTATGTCTTACCAGATAGAACAAAACAATTTCTTTTGTCAGTATGTTTCTTAAAACCCAAATGAAACATGTCAGAAACCTGACTTTTTTGAGTGAAGTATGCTTTGTATGTACTTCGTTTGAAATGGTTTATTGGGTAAAAACGGAACAATACTTTCACAGAAAAAAAGTTGGGTACTTTGGGTCTGACTCACAATCAAATTTTATTAACTGTCACAGGAGGTTCAGACCAAGTGTCTGTATTTACTGTGCTTGATTACAGCTCAGTAGGAGATAAAAAATTACTCCTGGTTCTTGTATGCAAGCCATACTTCTCTTCCCAAGATAGATGTTCACAGATGAGAACACAGGTGAGGTGTTCTCATAAAAATGGAAGGGGCAGCACACAGCTGGTATGACAGCAACTTAACCCTTTTACCCTTTAACTTAAAGGCATACTGAAAATACATTTTGACTCAATTTGACAGATGTAGGCAGAAATGTTTAATACAGAGAAAATTTGGGCTGATGCAAAGACGTGTTTTTGAGTTTGCACCTATATTTAACCTTGTCTAAATACAGACCTCTGTGTTTAGTAATTATCTGTGCATTTCCCAAAGGTTCCCAGTCTTTTCATAAAACTGTAAATATCAGTTTGCAGAAGCAAACTCCTACTTACACTGTAGCCAATACAACTTCGGATTTGCTTTGGGACATCTCACCTACAAAATGCTTTCTATCTCCTGCAGGATTCAAATAAAAAACTACACACAAAAGCTCCCTCCTTTATGGTGTTTGGAAGCATCATGCAAACACCACTGTAACCTGCATAAAATCCTTTCAACACCATATTGTAGCACTTACAGAAAATATCTTTTTTTGCACCACTTGACATACAGAGCTCCATCAGTCTTCTTACAAGCAACTATATGATTTGGAAGCCCGAACTACGTTTTTTCTAAAAAGGCAGGTGAAGATGCTGCCTAATCTGTCACTGAGTCAGACTTGACCTGTCTTTATCTTGCCCTTCAAAGTAGTGCAGTGGGTGAGAGTGGCAGGACACTATGTTTTGTATTGTGTTTCCAGCTGCAGCTGTGTGAAGCTTCTCAGCAAGTCTAGCAATGCTGCAGATGGAGTGGTTTGCAGTGTGCAGCTGAAGTGGTCAAAAGTGTACCGAACGCAATTTGTACATGCAGTTTCTCACACTTACGTCCTCACATGTGAGTGATTAATTTCCCTACAACCTTTACATTTACCAAGTATATAGAGACTTATTTTCCTTTTGTACCATAGAGAAATCAGTATTTTTGAGCTCCGTGGCATCTAAAACAGCTATAGCTTTACTTGGATGAATAAAACTCAACAGTTCTCAGATTGTTCTCATAATTCAGGAGAGGGTTTTAGGCAAATGATAAAACTGTAGTGCAAGATGGATTTTAAAAAAATTTTTTTTGCTGGTCATGATAATTTATAATTAGTACAAAATTTAGAGAAGAAAAGACTATTTAAATTGTGACTTCCCACAGCTTTATGGACAATGCTTTGCTTTTGGTGTGGCATATAAGGTTAACAGAATATCAACAAGGAGGAACTGAAGAACATGTGATAAGTGACAAATATCAACATGGTAAATAATGTATTAAAAATTTATATGAGTTTTATCAAATATTTCCTCTAGAAAAATAAACCATCACATAAGAAAATGTTAACAGACAAAACATGACTGAATGAGATCTGTGATTTCTACCTGTGAAATTTGATAAAATGTTATAAATATATTGATGGAAACCATCACAACTACTTGATATGTATCCAGGAACGATGCTATGGAAGTTCTGCCTACCTCTGGTTTTGGTTAGAAAATTTAATTCTGCCTATAAGCAATATATATTTCAAAGTATGTCAATTATACTTAAGACACATTAATGCATTTTTAGAGTAATTTCTGTGTCAGCGAAATTATTGCCTGCTCCCCCCTCCCCCTTGCTCCCCCCTATTGCTGTCACATAGAACTATAACCAGTGCTTACATAGAAAAGTAATATTAGGAAACACATTAAAGATGATTTATCAGCTGGAAATAGGAAAGGGAGCCAAGAGCAGGTGATGAACTCTTCAGAACCACTGCATTAAGCTGAGACAGAAAAGGCTGTTCCATTATTTCAACTGACCTGAAATATGTAATCAATTGGGACCAAGTTCCATTCTCATTCACTCTAGCCTAATTACATATTATTTAAATAGCATTACTCCTGATTTCTACTTACCCAAGTGATCATCAGAATTTGGCTTTTATTTGGCCCCATGGAAAACATGATAGAAACCACAGCTTGCTAAAGCTCCAGGTATGCACTGATTGCTTGCTTTCAGAGGTAAGGTTTTAACTTACAAGCTTCACTGTTTGCAAATGGAGCAATCTGTTCTTCTGCAGAGTTGCTCACTTGAACAGGTAGGATTCAGAGCTAAAAGGTAAAATAAAAAAACCCAAACAAACCCTAAATCTCCTCATGCAGCCCAGTGACCAGTAAACAAACTATACAAGTTGTTCAGGGCTGCTTTAATATGCTCAAGGAAAAGATGCTGCTTAACAAGTAGTCTGCCAAATCCTGTATCAGCTGCAGTTTCCAGATAGAAGTAAAGCACAGTCCCATGTTGCGCACATTACGGTATCTAATCTGGCAGTGACAATAGGTGACCGATGCAAGATTCTCTCTCGGCAGAAAAAGTATTTGACACAGGAGGTTACTTAGCAACATTTAGACATAGAGCTAAAATGACAATAGGATGGAAGTGTAATAAGGGTATACAAGAGGACCAAAATTCAAGACTGACCACAATAATAGGAAGTGTAAATGGTATCTTTCCATATAGCTGAGACTCCACAGGGGATTTATTCATGGGGAGGATAGCCCAAATCTCTTCTTTGGACCCCAGCTGAATTTGGCCAGCAGTGACTGTGGTGGGAAACTGCAACACTCCCTTCAGCCTAGCTATCCTAGTGAGTCATCTCCATCATCCTTTTTATCCACTTTCAGGTCATCTCTGAGGTTGGTAGCAGGCAACTCACGCTTTCTCTGCACCACGACAAAATCCCTTCACTCTAATAGATTCTCCTTTCCTGGGAGGCTGGTGGCCAGGCTTATCCCAGTGCTCGATGCACCACTTCCCTCGTCTGTAACCTGTAGCTCAGCAATGCATGCAAACGTTCACTCACATGGTGATTAACCCTGGGAAAGGAGACAGTATCAAAGATAATATCTTTTAATCATTCCTTTGTCAGAAAGGAAACCTGGGGATTCCTCTGCTGCATTCTGTGACAAATCTGATGAGCAAAGCGTTCCCTTCACTCTCTGGTATTCACAGGGCCCAGTCTGACTCCAGTTACAAGGATGCCACAAGACCAGCATGCCATAACAACCAATTATTTAAAAGAGAGGTAAAACACAAATCTGGTAGGTTGTGGACTCTTTTGCACAGTGTGTTGTGCAGCACTGCAACAGCTTATGTTCCTTAACGGTCATTCATCTTTTTGGTAGAAAAATTCAAAATGGCCTCCCAAAAGGTAACAAAGCATCACTGCAGGAAAAGGTTTTCCAAAGGTTACAAGAAATAAACAGACCAACTCCCAGGGTCAAAGTTTGGTGTTAGAAAGCTTAGAGCTGCATCGCTTACTAGTGCATGTTTCCTACACAGCAACCAGCAAACTTTTAAATGAGCCTTCAACAGTTTAAACAGCCAGTTTAAAAATCTGCTTTGCTTACTGGATGTGTTTGAACAATCACACTGAAAAAAATCCCTTTCACTTGAATAAGCAGCTGATCATTTTTCTGAAGTAAATATAGAAGGAACTTGAACTCAAAAGGAGCCGTATGTGGTAATCAGCACATTACTCAGTGTAATGAGAAAATCATCTCTGTTTTTTAGAAGCATTAGACGATTGCATGATAGCGGTATTATACTTTATCAGCACTAATACATCAACTGCCTAAGTGTTCTCGGGAACACAAAAGTTGTTCCTGTAAAAACACGGGCAGTGCCCGGCATTCCAGGGCTGTTTACGCTCCCGAAATATCTCACGAGTCAATTTGCCAGTCTCATTTTTCCGATGATGCAACTATTTATCTCACATGACTAGGTCTATAGAAAGGTCCCCAAAGCGGAGAGGCGGCTGTGCCGCCCGCCGCGCGTGGGGCCAGCTCCCCGCGACAGCGCCCTCGCTGCCGCCACAACTTCACTGAGCTGCTGGACAAGCCTTGACTGAAAAGGTCTGGTTTACCTAGGGGACCGGCTCCTCCTCCTCCCCATTTTTATACTACTGTGGGGTTAATAGCTATGTCGTGTGGGGTCAGGGAAGACATCTGTGTCTCAGATAATATGCTTACGGTGATTACCACACATAATTGACTGACCTTCCCTCATTCTTTTCCTGCTGCAGGCCATGGCTGATAGGGTGAGATGCTCTAGAGGAGTTTATTTTCCATCACACACTATTGTGCTGCTGAGCAAATATTTTAGCAAGCTTTGAATGAATCACCTTTCAGGCTTTGGGTTTGACAGTTAAAATATGAAGGCTGTGACCAATCTAATAATATTAGATTTTAAATCAGCTTTGGGAGAAAACATGGGAAAATCCTACTTAAAATCCATTTATAGATACCTAATAAAATCCTGGTTTGAGTGCTGAAGTCAACGCAAATTTTGGAGAATTCTTGTTCTTTCTTTTGCCTTTTCTGCAGGCTTCGTCTCCCCACCTCGCTTGGAACATTTTAAGCTCTTGAGTGGGTTTGTCTCAAAAAGTATCCGCAAGCCAGGACGTAATAAATAAATGTAAGTGCATTGCAAGTCCCAAGATTCCAAGTAGGAAATGCTGAGGTCTAATTTAAGACCCTTCTTTCAAGAGAGAGCATTAGAAACCCTTTCTAGTTCATGGGGGTATGTGATGGGAATATGTGACTGTGCTGGACTATTCAGCATAAAGATGTATTTCATTTTATTGTTGACAGGAAACAAAAAAAACCCCTCACCATTCAACAGCAAAGCATTTTTTTCCCTTCTTTATATTAAAAAAAAAAAGACCCAAATTAATTACTTTTTGTTTCCAACATACACTTACAAAAGGAATGGAATAAATATAAGAGGACATTTTCTTTTAAAATATGACAAAGGAAAGCTTGATTTGTAACATTAAGATTTTAACTTTCTAATACTGTTTTACTCTAACTCTGTTTTATCTATCTAGCAATTAGTCTATCAATCCGTACATAATATACTCCCACAGGAAGCAGTCTTTTTCTCTCTATATATATATGTATATGTCGCAGGTTAGATTGTGAGTGATTAAAGCTTTGTACCAGGAATATTAATCTCTATTAAGGAAACAAGTCGATATATAGAGCTGTCTGTATACACACACGCACACACACCTACTTTCTCCCTCCTTTTAAAACCCTTTTGTCACATGGAAAATAATGTTTAGCACACACCACCAGTGAGTATTTATGGTCTGTACTCAGAATTTCAAACTGCAGCAATTTCACTGGGACCTAATGGGCGGAATGATATGATACATTGAACAAATACATCTGTTCTTACTCCTGCGGCTGAAAGCTAACATTCGTGCAAATGAATGCTCCTGCACTACAGCCAAAAAGTGTTTCCAACCCCAGTAGTTCCTCCACTTTAATTTGCCCAACAAAATAATCTACATCCCTAGCTGCCATTTATAGAAATCCATTTGGAACTGCCATCATCTTTCAAACATTTAATATAATTCATCCTCCCCCCAAAATGTAGCAACTGCTTAACAAGGAAAAATATACATATTCTAAATGTATGGGTGATCTTTAGACAAATCTCAGCATCACTTCATAATTATATACTACAAGTTTTAATTAACTAAAGCTCTGAAAATCATAATGCCTTATTAAAATGCAATTAATCCTTTGATTAAAAAACAAAAAGCACAAGTATTTACAACAAAAACACAAGTAGAATAATTACAAATATCATGTACCCATTTCTTTTATTTGGGTGTCACTTATGATGTCTCACGTTCCCTTCATTAATTCAAATACACACATTATCTCAAATCCACAGCAGACTGAGTGACAGTGGCCACCAAACACACAGCACTATATCCTATTGATTTCTGCAAATCCTGAACAATGCCATTTGCATGCTTGTTTCTGTAATAATAAAGATATGCCATTCAGAATTAAAGCACCGGCCAGACTAGTGGCAACTAATTGTGTTGTGTGTAATGAGTGCAATTTCAATTTGATATAACCCTCAGCTTTTCTTACAGCACTCGCTAAGTACTTTCAAGTCTTTGTGGGGAAATAATTGATTTTTTTGTGCTGTGGGCACAAGAAAATTATTATGATCTTTTGAATAATGCCAAAGAAAGGACCATGAATGATTTAAATTGGTATATGAAGAAGGCTTCACTGTGGATTGCAGTTTGACTGACATCCTACTAATGTAGTATCTAGATTAGCAATTTTTAAGGAGGCAGCTAATATAAAACTGGTAAAACGGAAAACATTGCTAACAGGGATTTTGTATTTGTTATTCAGCGAGGAATAACAATATGGGGATTTAAGGCACGTCAGACAAACACTATACTATTACATAATTGCCCTTGCTCTTTTCTTTTATGGCACATGTATTGAAGGGTATGTTTCAATTGATAAATTACACATTTAAAATATGTAGATACAATGGTACAGTACTAGGTTATCACAGCAGCAAAAGTCCATTGGATATGTCGGTCTGTAACCACCATGTACAAAACCTTTTGTTTTGCCTGATTGTGACAGGAAGGTTAGTAAACTTCCAAAAATTACTCTCCTGAAGAATTGAGATAATTGCCTTTCCTTTCAAAGGAAGGAAATCTTTTTCCTAAACTGCTGCCCATACCAGAGCACCATCCTGCCCATTTTAGCCCCTGCACCATAAGTTTTATTTAAGAATGAAAAGTCAGGAACAGGCCTCAGCCATCTAAAGCAGCACCCCAAGGCAAATTCAACCAAAGTGCCCCTGTACATAACTAATTGTAGATTGTTTCAATCTGAAATTAATCTCCCTCTCTCCTTTGTTTTTCCTCTTATACAACAAATACTTTTTATGTAGCAGAAGCGGTGAATAAATAAGGACATTATCCACATTCCACCTTAAAATGCATACCTTCCAAATCTTATTCTTCAGAGGAGGGAATGTTGTTAATTTAGTTGGTCATAACTAAATAGTTTCTAATCTGGAGCAGGAGTCTGCTGAGAATATTGGACAGTTTAAAGGTTAATCACCATCGCCTGGTTACACAAGTGAGGCAGAACTAATTCCTCCAAAGGCAAATGGCTTGCAGTTTTATCAGCAGTGCAGATTAGAAGTGTTAATATACAGAATAGAATGGATGCTCAAGGGCCAGTTTTCCCTTATCGGCAAACTTTGCAACAGAACTCAGCTACTGCACAACCTCTGCACTTTCTATAATAAGGCCCCTCATTTTGCCTCTCGAGCAGAACTATCAAACAATCCTCCCCAAACCACTGCCACCAAAATCAGGGTATTACAGACCACAGCTAATTGGAAGATCACTATAATGAAGTAAAAGATAAAATACTTTGGCTGCTGGCCTAAAATGTGGATCAGCACAACATAGGAAGCTATCTGGCTATGTCACATTCTGAGAGATTTACATAAACAATAAACTCAAACCAACTGCCCCCCAAAATACATCTTTGTTTACAGTAAATGCAACCAAAAGCACTGGTTATAAAAAGTAGGGGGATTTACATGTTCAGTATTATTATTAGCAGAGCAGAATCTGCGGCCACTATACCAGACACATGTAACCTGACGTGTGTATTTTAAATGTATGCTCTGCAAGAAAAAAAAAAGGTGGGATATGTAACTACACATGTTGTAAAATATTACATATTTATGCTCCTTGGTGTACACTAGAATATATTTACTACCACAGCACATCGGCTCCTATTTGATTTTTCCAAGGCTGTTCCATGCTGCAGGTGTTTTCCACCAGAAAAAGAAAGGGGAAGATCCATTGGTATCACATGCTACTTTCCAAATAAAACATGCTGACAGAAAATCCTGCCTAAAAAGACAAGATAAAGAAAAGGTACTTTGTGTAAATGCATTAAGGAGAAAAACAGGCAATTCTGCTCAACAGATAGGAAGAATAGTTCAGAGAAAAGTCATACAAAATATTAGAGTAATTATCTTTGTATAAGAAACCTGGGGATAATGAACCTACATTTTACAAACACTGGGCCTGAGCCTGCTCCTGCTGAATGAGTGGAGACTTCTACCACTGACAGCAGTGGGATCTGTATAGTCTCTGTAGGTTCTCTTGGAGCTCCTGTAAAATTATCCAGGCTGTCCTCTCTGCACACCTCCCGAGTCACCAGCATATTAAACCTTTGCCCCATCCATCCTGTTATTCCACTCCACCTGGGCTCCAACTGAGGAAAATATTTAATTTCAGTACCTAAGTCCCGTTCACATCTAAGGTCAGTTTAGGAGGGGGAAGCAGAACGTCCTGAAATGACATGATTTCCTAAATTAAAGGGCTGATATCTTTAATGTGAGACTTGTAGCTGTTTAACCAACCATAAAAATCTGATTCCTTCTAAGACTGCCACAGAGGAAGAAGTTTTTTAATAGAGAAACAACCTTTTCTTGGCCACAAGCCCTTAGAGGATATGCATCTTGTATCTCTGTCATGGTTTGCCAGGGCAGCAGCAAAAGGAACACAGAAATGATGTGTAAAGTAGAGCACTCGATCTTATATATTACCTACTACAACAAATATATATGAAACCAAAATTGGAGAACTACAAAATCTTGCCATATAGCAACAGAAAACACCACCTCTTACACATATATGTTTTGGTTTTCTTTAAGAATAACTTGTTTACATACATGAAAACATAACCCCAAGCACTTTAGGTATAACATGAGTAGAATGGAGAAATTGGCTTTTGAAAAGAATTTGTGGTTGGGCGGAGAGTGTCTCTCACTATTTCAGAATATAAAAATACACCTATCTAGACTGATGTTCAGCCATCACTGATTGTTATCAGAGCAAAGATACTCTAAAATCCTCACAGTTCAAAACATAAAAATGTCTTGTTGCCATCATACCCTATTGGCACCTCCTCTCTCTTCTCAAAGCTTGGGTAAATTTGAGTGTTACAGTGCTACCAGAGAGCCTACAGCTCTTCAGAGACTGTAAGAGGCATAGTTCCATTGGCCAAGGAGCCATCTATCAGAGTCAAGGTTGACACATTTGTGATCCCTCAAGGCACATAAGCTCATCTTCACTGACACAGAATCACACAAAAAGGGAGATGGTTTCTATAGCAAGGATCATATAAGGGGAAAACCACAGTAAAAAATTATTCTCAAGTAATAGAGCGGAGACATTGCAGGCTGCTCATAAAACACCCCTTCACAAATAAACCACAGCTGAAGTTTGGCTCTGGTCTCATTGTGTAACTGGATGTAGGTGCATTGCAGAGATCTAATCATGAGATGAAATTGAATACAGCTTCATCACCAAGTAGATTAGATAAAAACATTCATAGCTACTGCCATGGGCATAGGCAGAAACCATTAAAGACTTTAAAGGACTTGCAGATCGAAAGTGTCGATACTAAAAGCTTGGAAAATTTCATTAAAAGTGAACACTAAAGACTACCACTGACAGTCCCCTTCCCTCATGTGGGTCTCACCCCATCAGAAGACTACCAACTGCAGAGGTGGCCCAGCACCCTCTTACAGGTTGGTTAAAAAAATTTCTTGAGCATGTATAATGCTTTGGGTAATAAAGACATTTATCATTACTCCAAAGAATAACTCTACTGCCCCTAGAAATTAAGGTTATAGACCTCACCCTGACTGAAACAATCTTATTAAAACTTCTCATTGGAAAAATAGCCAGCTCTGTGATCAGATGATATCAGTGTGGATTCATAAGTTATCAGGCACCAGGAGCAATCTGCTGATCAAATGAGAAACCCATTGAGGGACACACCAAACCTGCTAATAGGTAACAGAACTTCTCTCACCCTACAAAATCCACACATAAACTTATAGAAGGAAAAACATGTTAGAGAAAATGTGCAGATGTCTGAGAAGCACTTTTTTGTGGTTACCGTAGAATACTTTTCACTACTCAAACACAGTGAAACCAACAAAATTAATAAATTCAGCAGTTTGGTTTCTCCTGGAGCTTTCCAAACAAGCCTTCCTTTTCCTGTCTTTCCAATGCAAGGAATAAAATTAAAGACAGCACTGAATAAAACCACAGGCTACAAAGGAAAGTGGATGTTGACCACATTCACCAGTATCTTCCTTCTGCTTATCTATGTTTGTGGACAACTTTGCCTCATTTGTGGATAGTGTTGTTCTTCAGCAAGCACTAACATAGCTAGGGAGGCAATAATCATGTCCTGGCAGGAGGCTGTCCAATATGACCCATTAGAGTTTTTCCATCTTCAACATTTCCACCTACAGGATTCTTGGAAACCAATGATTTGAACCTAGTGATTCAGAACAGCAGGAGATACCATTGGTTAGAGTAGGCACAGAAAATACAAGATTTGCTCTGCCTAGCCATGTAGGTCCTTATACAAGCCCTGTCATCAGAATATTCAAGTGCTTTTGTTGTTTGCAAGCACTTATGGTTAGGCGTATATGTTCATTTTGCACAATCACCAAATATGGGAAAATGTTAATGAGTGGCATGATCTCAGGAAGTTAATCTATATCATTATAAACAATGGATAACTTTCACTAAAAAGAAAGGAAAAGGAAATATTTGAAAAATTGAGGAAGATGGACACAAGAACCTACTGTAATCTGGTCTGAGAGCAATCCAACTGGAATTTGCCACTGAATGGGTGTCTCATTTCATGTCCGCCTACTCCTTAGCAAGGCTGAGAAATGTCCATAGGCTTCTGCCAGTTATTCTCTTGTTCTTCAGAACTGCATAATTCAAAGATAATCACCTATTTCTTTGCCTCTAGCACCCTGCCTGAACAGTTTGAGTATCTCCTCATTCAGCCCACAGGCTACTCTTTTATCAATAGTTTATTAGTGTCCTACCTTGCCAAAACCCCCCTTTCTTTTTTTGTCTCAGATCACAATGTCTGCATAGATATTTTAAAGAAAACTCGGTAATGCTTTGAATATATCCTCGCTTCTTCTCATCATATGCCTGTAAATCACCAGATTTGTTCTAGAACTATTGCATTAATTAAGATAAAGTAGTATCCTTAAGTCTCTAATGACATTAATTACTTTTTGCCACAAGACCTAGGTGCCCAATTCCCATTCAGCATCAGTTAGTAGATACTCTAACTTTACACACCTTCAAGCGGAGACTGGGCAATGCCAAAGAACGGAAATGTACAGAGGATTTTTAAATACTCCAGAACTACACCAATTTCAGGAAATTCTTCAGCTACGAGTAGCTGAGAGCTGGGAGAATACTTCGGGGGAGGAATCAGATATGTGAGGTCAGTTCTCTACTCTTCTCTGCATACCCACTTACATCTATTGTTGGAGCCAGGATATTGGGCTACACTGACCTTTGTTCTGAACCAGTATGCCTCTTATGTTCTTATTATGTTCTTATGTTAAGCAGGAAAAGAATTTAGCCTCTGGATAACACCCGGTTGTGCTTGAATTCAGCAGCAAAATTACTTTTCTCTTTTTTGTTTCAGATTTGGAACGTTAATTATGAAAAAAAAGTTAAAAAAAGAAAAAAAAGTGTGAGCACCAGTATCTGAAGTTGTGCTGGCACCAAACACAGAATATTCATTTTGCTACCATTAAGAATTTATCAGGATTTTTTTATCTACATGGACAGGGATTTTTTTTTACCCTGAAAAAACCATGTTAACCAACCTGTTCTACAGACTCCAGTAAAATACACCATTTTGAAGGCATTTGGAACAGGTCTCTGCACCATCCCCTCCCCAAACAACTCAAGAGCAAGGATTCCTCAGTCTGAAGTCCTGAGAGATTTTAGGCAGAACAGTTCTGTTCATTGCCTTGCAACCTTCACCAGACTACCTATGTCCTCTAAGGTCTTTGAGTCTGGGCTCATCCAGACTTTGGCAATTTTGTTGCAATTCTTACAGTGGTATTTCTGGCTTATAATATTTCTTTGAATTATGACATTTTATAATGACACGATTTTAATGCTGTCTGTCCAGATGGAGCTTCAGCCTCCTTCATTGGTGAAATCCTTTGAAGAAGCGTAATGAGGTATGGAAATACTTTGAATCTCTCTGTAATTATCAAGTTTGATTTTCTCGCTGCCTACAACAAATTCTGTTCCACAGATTCTACATGGAAAGATAAGAATTTACGTATCTCTGGAAGCCAAGATGCTGAACAGCAAAAACATAAAAGAATCTACATAAACACAGTATGTTGAAGAAAAGAACAACTTGTTCCAAAGGGTCAGGATGACTTACAGAAGGTTTTACAAAGATACAGAAAACAGAGCAACAGGAATCACGCAGATCTAATTGCAAGACTGGGATTTTTGGTTCATAAGTTTCCGATTGTGTGTTAAAATGGATATGCAGACATCATCTTTTACCAGAAACTTGTGAACTTTATTTCCTCCACACATCACAGTTTGAAGCTGGAAAGCAATCATGCACAGTTGCTTATTTAGGTGGAACTGTACAAGCTGAAGTGAAAGCAGACAAAGAGCAGCAAAATAGAAGAGTCTTAATTCTAAGTGGTTCTGAGCTTGGCACAGGAATAAGGAAATTAGAAAATTATGAATATTAATATTTAGATTGCCTGTGCATCAAGAGGTAAAACATTTCAGAAAAGCTACCTCTGCTGTGCATATCAACCTTATATTCTTTGATGTTTTATGTTATACAAACACTAGTCAGATAAATATACATGTGGAGCTCAAAAAGCTACAGTATTTCACAATGTCACATCTAGTGAGGGATTCTTTTCAGGTTTGTCTTAATTTCCCATGTATCTTAACTTTCAAAACACCCGCTTACATCAATACAGTCAATTTACTGAATTGTATTTGCATAATTATCTGTTGATACTTTAATCATTAGAAAGCCAGAAATTTACTATAGCAAATTTGAGAGGAAAGTTTCAAAGAAACATCACACAGGAATGAATCTGATGTGCTCTGTTTCAAGCCATGTCTAAACTTCAAGCACATCAGTAGGACTGTTCACATTTACCTAGACCACTTTCTGAACTGGAGATGTAAATGTGTGAGATGGTAGAGGAGACTCTTTAAGTTTTTGAAAGTCTATCACCTCTTCCATGAGAGGCTTAATACAAAATGTAAGATTTGAGAAGAAATGTAAATGATTTATGGAAAACCCATAGACAAAACATACACACACAAAAAATTACAATTCAGAACTGATAATTTTTATGGTTTTGGAAAGAAATACAATGCTAATAAAAACCATATCCAGCTGCTTTATTTTTGTTAAGGTCTTCCCATTAAACAACTCACCCAAGAGAATTATCAGTATTATCTGGCACTATAAATGAACAAAAATAATCAGAATGGGAGTGACCTTTTTATATGGCAGAGAAGATGGAGTGATACCAAATGTTGGCTGCTGTTATTGACTAAGGCAGCAGGTAAAGCCTGCTAGTGGGTTATATGTCTGGAAAGAGTGGGTGGCATTTACATTCAAGGTGGATATGATTGCAATAGTAAAATAATCTATTTCTTGGAAAAATATAATGAAAATGAGAAGGCCCATTCACCAGACGTTCTGGTGAATGTCACTAAGGTACTATTTGGGGCAATATCTCATTTGCTTTGTGGGAATTCTCACGGACATTTTAAAAATATCTGCCCCGTGGTTGATATCTAATGGGAAACAGGGAAACTCACAATTTCTTGAATCGCTTCTCATGTCCAGCTCCATTTCTATTCTGGTTAAAGGAGCAGAATACTTTACCCAGCACCCAGAAGAGGATTGCACATGCATAACAGCTCACTGGCCAAATTTCATGTAGATGAGGAAGAGTTAGATGTTATGGAAGGCAATGAGAAGTATGGCTTGGCTTGCTGTTTGTCAAAAAAGATGAGCCCTTTGCTATCTGTGTTGGCAGCCTGGCTGCCTGGTTAGATTTTAATCTAATGGAAAACTGGGAGAGAGTAAAGGAAGTCTGAACAACATCTTTGTAACCATTCCTAGTCCTAAAACGAAAGTTGCTGTTCTTAACTCTGTGGTGCAGGCTCTTCTCTCAAGCAGGAACTTCATCACCATTGTGCATGCCTTTATCATCTCTAATTCAAAGTAGCCTGCTCAGTCAGAAACTGAAATTGTTGCAGTGTGACAGGTTTGCAAAACAGTTTGCCTCACCGAGATCTATACTGGCCACCAACCGGTTTCCTGATGGCATTTAAGGTTGTTGACTTAAAGCTGTGCTGGCAATTTATCAGTGGGGGAGGGAGTTGAGTGGGAGGTACCTTTCTTCCAGTGTTAACAAGACTTTGGACAGCGCATGCTCAACAACACGTGAAAGGGTACCTTGGTGCTGCTCGTGCTGCCTCTCATCAACACAGTGACTGCGTCCACCCTAAGAGCCCTAAATGGCGTTCAGCTTCTGAAGAAGTTGCCTCCCTCCTGTTTAAATGGAGCAGTGGTAATCAGTGAGGGTGCTTAACCTGAAGGAGGATATGAGATCAGGAACCTGGACTCAAAAATTCTTTCCCTCTTGATGCAGATGCCGAGAGCAAATAAAAGCCACAAAGAAACCGAAAAAAATAATTTTGCAGAGGTTTTAGAGGCCTCATATTATAAGAGGTTTTAGAACTTCAACCAAGAGCAAACTGGCCAAATATTTTTAAGATTTGGGGCACCAAAAAGAAATTTTAAAAAGGTAAGTTCTACTTTCGGTTGGTTAAGATGTTTCATTAAACATTAACTTTTCATTTGTACATAATACTACAGTACCGAAGACAATGTTTAAAGGCATAAAAAAAGTTTGGAAGGAAGAAAGTGAAAAGACTGTATTTTCAAAGACATCATAACAAGATGTTTTGACAATGCCAGGATATTTTAACCAAAATTTTTCTCCCAAATTATGTTTCAAGGAATTGACATGATTTCGTAAACATTTTGATTTTCACTAATTGCATTTACTTGGTTAGGCACTGGAACTGACTGCCCAGGGAGGTGGTGGAGTCACCATCCCTGGAGGTGTCTAAAAAATGAGTGGATGTAGCAGTTGAGGGTACGGTCTAGTGGTTAGGGAGATGCTGGGATGAAGGTTGGACTTGATGATCCTGGAGGTCATTTCCAACCATAATGATTCTATGATTCTACTTTAGTAGACAATATGTAGACAATTCGTACACAATACGAAGAATGGACAGAAGGATAGAATGATGCATACTTATCCAGTAAAATGTTGGTTTATTTTAACCTATTCCATTGTCAGAATTACAACTCATCTCTAGATAAGAACATGTTGGGCAAGAATGCTCAGTGGAAGACAGTGTACCATCAAAAGTCGGAGGAGGGAACTGGAAAAAGTAGAACTTTATGATGAAACAGATGGAATGAAAATATTTGACAAATGTCAGTGGTAGGCTATTTAATTATATAGCTGTTTTGGTTTCTCTAGTATGAAAAGCCAAATAGTTTGGCTGATATCTACATGTGCACATTGAAATTAACATATAAGCATAAAAAAGTATGGCACTGAGATTTTTAACAACAAAAAAACCAAACCAAAATATCGTACTAAAGCTGGCGCTGTCGAACTATGAAAGGTCCATCAGCCTTGATGTCCCCTTCCAAAGATTTGCACTTCACCCTTCCCTCCTCGCCATTTCTCTTTCTAGTTTCCTCTGCATAGCATGAGTACATTGGAGGGGCTGGGGATGCTCCCAGTGGGTGAGACCAGAGTTTTTCCACCAGCAGACATAATACCTACAAGCTATCCAGCCTATGAAAGAGCCATTATGGGAGGACAGATAATGAGAAAAGTAAAACAAATCTGACCTGGAAATTGCACATTATTTCCATGGAAGTGTTGTTTCTCCCTGGTGTCACACATGGGTGTAAGAGCTGTGGTGACTTCTTCGACACCAGGAAGAGTTCTTGAATTCCTGAGAACAGAAGTAAATGAAAATTGTAAAAGCCAGCTACAACAAAAAGATTTGTATATATAAAATATTCAAATCAAGCATCTAGAAAAAGAATGTAGGGGAAAGCATCAGGAGGAGGGAGAAGTAGAGAAATTAGAGGGAGGTAAAGGAAACTACAGCAATGTGTCACTAAGTGTTTGGCATCTCTGTGCTCTCACTAGCATGGCATAATTAAAGTATATTAAAGGCCTTTATATTTCCCTCCCAGTGGTGCAAAATTGAAACCAATAAACTGCTCTTTCATAGCACTAGACTACTTTCCCCACTCTCCGTACTCCCACCTCTGAAATTCTGCTTCAGTTCATCTTTACCTTGACCTTGCTTCTGCTGAAATCCTTGTTCATGTCTTAATCACTTCACATCTTGAATAGTGCAATTCCTTATATGGTCTGTCTAAATCCTAACTCTCTCTAAATGTCAAGAGGTCCAGAATGGTGCAGTCAGATTATTTTCTTGCTCCATGCATGGATAAACAATATGATAGAAGATGTGTTTATGTAGTAAAATTGAGAAGCTGCAATAGGGGAAGAGTGAGGTGATTGTATATAGAACAAGAATGGCAGACAACAGACTAAAAGCACCTAAAAACTGGCTAATATTCTCAGACACTACTATGACAGCTGAACACCCACACATCAACAATAAAATATTTGTTTACTAGAATACAAATAGCGCTAAGATCAAGAAACCTGGAAACCCCAGACTTCTCTATCATTGCAGACAACAGAAATGTACTGAGTGCCTTTGCCTCCCAAAACAGCAACACAGACCTGGTATCAAAACAGACTCCAAGATCTTCAAAAGCATGGTGCAACTGCCATATAGGAGAAAGCTCTCTGCAGTCGAGGAGTCAGCCAACTCTTCAGGATTGCCCAAAGCTACTATGCTGCATTTCGCTAACAATGAAAATCCTGTGTGAAGAAATTGTCAGCAGAAGCTGAAGCAGAGGTGCACTGTATCAGACCATTTTGTTTCACAGTGATGCAGAATCCTAAAAAATCAGCCACTTCAGGAAGATTTGTTATTTAAGTCTTCTTGCTTTTCTGGGATTTGTGTGAGTTGTTCTGTAGTAAAACAAAGAAATGAAGTATATTGAGGTTAAGAAAGTCCTGATGCTTGTAGCCTTGCCTGAAATCAAGAAGAAACTGTGGATACTTTATTTCTCTGGAAATAAGAGATAACAGCTGTCTAATATTGCCTAGAATACCTGCAGTAGGATAAGTTTTTATCCCATATTTATCATTATACCCGCAACAGCAAAAGTGCTATGAGGTAAGCATGACATCAGCCTTCTTTTCTTAAATCATCCTGGCTCTCACAACACATCTGACAATATCTTCTAGTAATGTTAACCAAAGAAACATATCCTTACTACATAAAAAAATCTCCAAAATTGATGATTTAACTCATGAATGCAAAAGACCACTTCAGATGCTGCATCCATCGTTTCTGTCATGTTCAGCTATGTAAGAAAGCATTTTCTTCACCCGAATGGCAGATAGAAAACTTAAAGGTAACAAATAAATCCCTCCCTGAAACAATAACACATCTCAAGTATGCTCACAAACCAATAAACTAAACCAGTGTGGTTTGGATGATTAAAATATATTGTTGCAGTAGTTTTGATAATTCAAAATTATTTTTCCATATTATTGGCTCAAAACAGTGAATAAAAATTCCTTATGAGTCAGGAAGCAGACAATTCCTGAGCAACAGTGCAGGGAGTTAGCTTCAGGTTCAAAAATGACTGAAACTAACTCTTCCTGGAAAAAAAACACCTGTTCCCTGTTTTCAGTTTGCTTAAAGGAAACAATCTCAAACAGCTGTAGCTTTTTCTGCAAAACCAGTTAGCAGTTCCTGCCCACTTGTAGCTGGTCCTCTAGACAACATGCATAGGCCTGGAACTGGGTGATGACCTTGTTGCTGAGCACTCTAGAGCTGGTTTCAGCCTGGTTACATGCCCATCCAAGCCAATTTTCAACTATTTCAGGTGCAAGTTTTAACACGTGCAGTAGCCCTCCCACTTTGTTTGCTCTCCTCATTACCATCTGAAGAAGACTTGCATTAGATGCCCACAGGCATTTTGCAACAGCAAGGATTTGCAATTACCCATCCTTCTGACAGGCATCATGTTGTCTTTGTACAGCAGCTTTAGATTGGCGAATGGGGGCTTGTGCGCCATTGTTGCTAGCAACAGTAACTGTAGTAACTGTCCCTCTCCTGCAGAATGCTGAGCAGTGTCCGCTCATGCCCTCTTGAGTCAGCTCTGCTTTTCCTCCACAAATATTGCTGGATCTATCTGTGGTGCCAGCTGTGGACAGGTATTTTTTCACCGGTGTTCCACATCAGTTAGGATGAATTCCATCGGTGCTGTTCCTACGTGTGCAAATGGGAAACCTAAGTATGGAGCCAACAATACCTGAGGGATTAATATGATTTCTCATTAATGAGAACTCTGTAACCTTTGATATAGGATATATTTAGCCTGTTGGTTCTCTTTTTTTTTTTGGTGAAGTATATACTACAACATGCTGTGATTTCTGGCCTATTGATTAATGGGTCTTTCCACCACAAGCAATCTTAATCTTTCTTAATTGCCTTAATGGCTTCATGGCCTCTCTTTTATACTCTCTGCCCACTATGTTGTTGGTGCAAACGCTTTTGTATCTTAACTTCGTGACTACACTAAGGACTTAAATAAGACTGACTGTGAAGTCTATTGTTGCACTTGTTCTTTCCATTCTTTAAATTCCTGTTTCAGGCTCCTAATTTTTGTAGGTAATTTTTGAATGTAATTGTGTAAATGTCTGTAAATTAAAAAACAATTGTCCAAAAGTGATCAATAAAGGAGTTGATTTTTTTTTACAAATTCATGATATAGTTCTTTTAGTTCCAGAGATCTGCAGTATGGACTAATAGATTTATGTATCTGGCTATTTAATATGGTTGTGAGAATCCCCTTCTAGAGTTTGTCAAAGACTTGGGTAAGTCTGCCCTGGAAGTGTATGCTGTGATGCATCATATAAAACATGAGGAGTCCACACATAGGTCTCTGTTTTGTGTCTCTGGTGTTTCCCCGGGGTTTATTTTGAAACAAAAGAGAAGATGAGACAAGGAGCTATCACATTTTTTTACAGTACATGTTACTTATATTGCACTATGTCTAGGTCAGTAATGTTGTGTTTTACTTGTGGTGTTAAGCAGAAAGCCAGAAGACAGACCAAGTGAATGATGAACTTAGACCTGCATCGTTGGCTTACTGACTTCATTTTTAACCTACTCTTTCTCTACATGAAGAGAAGGGGTGCCAGCAGAAATATATGGACCCCATGTATCATCATTAGCCCATGGGCTAAATACAGCATCATCACAAAAGGTGTCATTAACATCCATAAGTGACCCTAGCCACAAAAATATTTGCCCGCAAACTCTACCTAGGGCACAACCTTTAGCAAATGTTTTCAGGCAAGAAAGAAAAAGTTCAGGAAAGATTTCATCTAAGTGAGGGCAGTTGGTAAGTCTGAAGTTATTTCTTTGCCCGACACTAAGTCATTCCCAGCTAATTCCAAATCTAGATCGAGTCTAGAGCCAACTGTGCAAAATCAAAGGCAAAACTGTGAAGGCAGCAACATCTATGGAAATAATTTCACTCCTCACAGAAGGGAGAAGGTAATGCACAGTAATTGCAATACCCACAAACAGCAAATCTTTAAAACTGTCAGTAGTCCAGAAATGTGTCACTTAGACCACTGTAATTATGGGAGAAAAGGTGACATTCAGGGCTGGAAAAAGAAACATGCTTGTGGTAGAGTCTTTTTATAGGAAAATGTCACCTGTTTAAAAGCCGTTCAGAATTTTGGCAAGTTAGAAATCATCATGGCTGACATTACTTGGCAAAGAGCAGATGAAATGATCAAAACTGGATAACAGATAAAAGCAATCTGGCCCATGGTTCCATCGTTCAATTTACAATGGCAGCAGCAATGTCAAACACTCCAAATACTGACAATTGACGTAGCATGAGCAGGTATGAAGGCAGAGGGAAAGTGCCAGGGGCTGTAACAAAAAAATCACATGGACAATTCAAAGAAGAGAGCAATGCATTGCACCTGATTAGAAATATAAGTGCATATGCATAAATAATATATTATTTGCTTAGTCTTGGTGGAATATTAAATGTTAGCAGCTAAGATTTAGTAAGATCTACTAAGATTTATGGTTACTTCTGCAATGTTACTCTTCATCCTTTCCTCTCTCATGCATGTATCACATAAATGGAAGCAAGCGTTGATCCTGTGAAAAACAACTAAATCCATGCATCATAAAGCTTGCCTAACACAGAAGCCAAATTTAAGTTGGCAGTTTGACTAAAAATCCCAATTTCATATTTCTATCTAAATAACAGGGTTTAAATAAATTTTTCTGCATGCAGTTCACTAGGATGGCTTTTCTTGTTGATTTTGGTGGGCAGGGTCAAGGGAAACATTCTTAAAAGAGTTTTGATCCATGCAACTCTAATATTAATTTCATTTTGCATTGCTGCCAGGGTTAGGGTGTGAATGTTTAGCATTGACACTGAAATAAGAGGCTGAGAGCTCTAGTAACCAAAGTCAGGAAAAGGCCGTTTTCCCAGTGATGAAGACTGACAATGAGGAGGAAACCAAAGGGACAAGGTATTTTAATGAGGTCTCATATATGCTTCTACTGCTTTTGCACTCTGTCCTGCTATTTTGTTTTTAGATACTCAGCAATGTCAGTTGGGATTTTTTTTTGTCACAGTACCAAGTTTGGGCTTGGTATACAGAGCCTCAGTTGACTCAGAGAGTCTGCTTATTGGATTTGTGGGTACTTTTAATACTAATTTACCAATAATGCAAAAGAAATCTTAACATCTGACTACAGATGCCACACTAGCTCTGGCAGGGAAAAGTTTCAGTTCCTATCCTTTAAATTTGAGTATTTCTAAAACATTTGAAATGCCTTTCTGTAGCACAGTCCACTTATCCACTATGGGAACACTGGAAATTTGAGGTCTGACGTTTGTTTTTTATTTTTCCTGGTCTGTGGGAATATTACTCTTTTGTTTTAAGGAAGAACAACATGAGAGTATCTTACCTGCCCTACAAAAGGTGATTCAGAAAGCAGCTACAAAATGTAAAATGGTTGTTTATGCCTACAGTTACCTTTCTCTGTCAAATAGAAAGGATCAGCCTTGTATAAAACATGCTGGGAAAAAAGCCCTTGTGAAAAGGGAGCCCTGGCTGGGTAGGAGCTGGGATGCAGGAAATCAGGAGATTAAGGAATGTCTAGTGTTCAGTGGTCTTACTAAATCAGGCTGAAATGTTCCTTTATTAAAAAAATTAGCGACATTTTCAGAAAAAAAAAAATCTATAATTTTTGACTAGCTCTGGCCTTTGTATTAATTTGCCTTCCTGGGGCTTGGGGAAGGGCTGGCATTTTCTTCAACGACAGAGCTCAGCACCATCTGATTGAGTCTCTCAGTTGAATTTCCAGACCTCTCTCATTATATTGCTGTGTAAATCTATGACATGGCCAGAGCAGTGCAAGCTTTTGATCCATGGCCACTCTGGTGATGGAAAGGCTTGTCTGAAAGTTTTTCAAAAAGCCTCTTCCACAGAAGAAGTACATTTGTAAAGAGGACCATAACTACAGTAAAAATGGGATACTGATAGTAAAGACCTGGCCTTACTTAAGCCAATCAATATTTTCCATAGATTTTATTGTGCCTCAGGTATAGCTGGAATCTCAGGGAACTAAAGTTTCACCTAGCCATAGCATGTCTTTGCCAATCTATCTACTTCATGAGCAAAAGGTAACAGTTTTAAAGGAATTTTTGAAAAAGGAGTTATCCAACAACCACGGTTGTAGTAACATCAAACACCTACCAGCATCTACTGAGCTAATAAACCAGGAGGGTTTCTTGGGAAGGAAAGGGCTCCATGACAATAGAACGAACATCTTTTAACATCATCACAAGCATCACACTTCATCAGCATCGCTAGAAACCATCTTTCCTGAACTCTTACTGCTCTCACAGGCACAGACTGATGTATAAAGAAAGAGAGGGAGAGAGAAAAAGCAAAGTAATGTCACAATGAGAACCAAGGGGCTACAGAGACAATAGGAAGTCAACAGCAAAGTTTGGAACTAGAAAATACCAGTATTATCATCACATTAATAATTGAAGAATTATGACACAAGGTACTCAAAAACATATAACTTAAACCACAACCTCAAGATACCAGTACAGCATTTGTTCCAGTTCTAGGTCTTGGCCCCTGTTCTAATTCCTCAAACATTTATTTAAGCACTTAATTTCATTAGTGTACAGAATCTTTGTAGATCCACCACCGACATACATCCCAAGGGAGTGCAGGCAAGCATTTGTGCCAGGACTTAAAACTTTTGTCTTTAGACACACTCTATTTGTGTATGTGAAGCACCATCTACACGCTTGGTGCACAGCAGATACAGTGGACAAAAACTGGAAGGGTGGGAAAAGAGAGATATTCATCCTATGCTGTGAAAAGAAAACGGCAGAATTTAAAATGAGTTTGCTTGCTGTCTATAGGATGCTACTTCAGCTGGAAAAAAAAAAATAGTCCTGGAACTACAGCTCTACCAAGTTCAGAGCTTGGACTGTACACTTGAATATTATACTGCACCCACAGACTTACCAGAACCAAAAGACATCTCCCTGTTCAAGTAAACTTGAAACAGTGCAAGTCATGAGTGACACAGTTGTATATTTTAGGTACAGTGCTGCACATCCTCAGAGGTGGAACTTTGAAGACCTGGAGTTTTAGGTTATTGTTGAATGTTGTCAGTCTGATGTAAAAGTAATACGGAGCGTTTGGAACAAAAGTTGGTAGGAAGCTCTGGAACATGAAGAGAAATATGTTACCTTTGGCACTCTGTATTACCCTTTTTCTGTTTTCTGGCCATGTATCTTTCTTACTGTAACCTTTTCTTGCCCCACTCCACCCTCACTCAAATCTGGGTAAAGGCTATTGTTAAAAGCTCCAGTTCAGCAGGGTACATGGGTGCACATATGGCTTTCACCACCTTCAAGTCATCGGCTTGATTTCTGTGAAGCTATTTAGGTACTTACACTCAAGTGTATTTTTAAAAACATTCCAAACTGACCCCTATGTCAATTTTCTTCCTCTTTCTTCCAACCAACACAATGGACATTTTTATTCTTTCCTTTGGCTCCCTATCTCTTACCATATGCCCTTTAAATATATAATCCCTGTCTGCAGTGCTTTAAAATTTCTGCATATTCGTTAGCATTTCTTCTCTCATTTTCTTCCACTGATTCTGCCTGAATCCACTCTCTTGTCCAATGTCATGCAGTTCCCTTGACTTGTTTCTCCTACTCTGGCCCTTAAGTAGCATTTGAGGTTTTTTTTCCTACTTTGGAAACTGTGTCCCTGGTCTCTTCCTTCACTCAAGTAGTCTTTGAGTCCCTTTTGACCATCATTATTATTTTCCACACTCCAGTTCTTCATAAAAAGACAAGAGAAAAGAGGAACAACATGATCAGAAGAGCTGAGACTCTTCAGAAAATTAAATGATAATAACTGTATACGTAGAATTAATCAGTGTACTCGAATCATCAGTATTTTTCAGGGTCTATTTAGAATTACAGTTTGATAACATAGACTGTGAGGTAGCAAATAGCACTTGATGACTAACAGCATTCATTCTCTGCATTGCCTGACTCCAAGAATTGGAGTCCCAAGTCTCCTCAGAATGGACCCTAAAACCACAGAAGCTAAATACATGTCGTGAAGTGCAGCAAAAAAGAGGCAAAAGAAGAGAGAAGTCACCTTCTTCAGGACAGGATTCTTTAATTTCTGGCTACATGACAACTCTTTGTCTAAGGTTCTGTCTGCACTGAAGACTGCAGTGCTGTGGAACAACATGTTGGCTTAGCTCCTGGAATCGAGATCAAAGGAGATCAAGGCTCTCTGCTCAGGAAGATCAAAGTCCCAAGGGGGCCAGATTGTTGGGCTTCTCAGTTAGATTCAGTGTTGTACCAGAGGTGTCTGTTTTAAATTTTGTAGCCCTGTAGAGCAGGTATACACCATGGAGGGGCGAATACTTTTGAACTGGTAGAGGGAATAGTCATTGGGTACAATGATAGTAAATAACATAAGCAACTTCTCCTATTTTTGACAATTCATGCATTGCACAGAAAGAGATTGTTACAATAATTTTTAAGCCAAACAAATGGAGCACAGAAGGGCTTCAACCACACTTAAGTGATCAATTAGGCATGTAATCCACTGGGCTCATTTACATCTCTATCTCCTGTATCTTATATAAAGAAGTGATGGTAGCCCATTCGGATGCCTACCTGTGCTTATCCAGGAGCCTCCAGAGGATTTCACAAGAGGACTTTCCAAAGGGCCAATGCTCCTCTGTGCACAAGCTGAGTGTGTCCCTCAATTGATGCCCACAAGCTTTTATGCCCAAGGGTTTCTGATCATTTATGAAAAAAAAAACTTGTAGCATTAACTTTGCAGGAAAAATGACTTGCACTGGAGTCTAGCTATGTTTGCTGATTTGAGTACCAGCAGCACAGTATGGAGCTCAAGGAAAGCTAATTTCTCTTGCCAAAAAAAAAGCATGGATGCTTAGTGACAGCCTTTCTAGCCCATACAAGACTCTTCAGAAATGTCAGCCTAATCCTTTAAAAAAATATTTCACAACAATAAAGCTCTGAGCATTTTACTTCCAGCAGGACAGAATGACATGTTTTGTGAAAACCATGTACTGAGTCTGCCCATCTATTTTCCCTGCAAAACATTTGCTAATCATGCTGTTAAATGGGATGACCATATTTTAGAATATTAAAATTTGATTTGGCAATGACAAATTTTAATATTAAAACACATATAATGACTCTTAGATTAAGCTTTTCTGATATACTTAATACCCAAGCTAAATAACTAATCCACAGAGAACAGGAGGCGGACTCGGCAGCTGAGTAAGATTACAATTTTAGGACATACTGTAGAGGACACAGGGAAATGCAATCTCATAGATTTCTTAATAATATTCACCATATATTGGTTAGTCAAAACCACCTGGCATATAAACCAGAAAAAAACATCCTATGCTGACATCGAAATCTTCTCATAAGCCCTAGACGTGCCTAGCACACAACTGCAACTGTGTAGTCTTATCCTTCAGCGAATATGAAAAGCAGAAACTACTGTGTGACCTGTATTTCATGCAATGGTTTGTCTAGAAAAACACAGGTACTGTTCAAACTAGATATAGATTCCTAAGGGAAAAATTACTCTCCAAGAAGAGGTGGTCATTCACAGAGCAAGTGGAACAAGTGGATCATTAATCACAGGTGAAAATTCAGTGCATAATTCCTAAGAAAAAAGGTTTGGCAAGGGCTTCTAAAAAATTTATTCTGTTTTTATGGCAGCATGGTGGCAAAGCAGGAAAAATGGAAACAGTGTTACAGAAAGTTCTTTATCTTAAATAAAGTATTTTTTAAATTATTATTGGATCTGTTACATTTTTATGCAGAGCAGGAAAGATTGTAATGAACAATCCACCTGGCACGTAATATATATAATGCAATATGAATTTGCCAAGGTATTCTAATTATCACATATGCATATGCATACACCCATATAGAAATTATATTCATATAAACACTCTTCTGTTCATCCCTGCCCACATTTACATATTATAGGCATTCATCAAATCTTATAATGCAGTTGTGCACAAACACGTTAGAGAAGAAATACACACATGCATTATGGACTATTTCAGGGAGCAAACTCCTCTTGAAAACAATCTACCTGAGAGATGCTGTTTTTCAAATATAATTCTCTAATGCCTCTATCCTGTACAAATGCATAGATAGAGAAACACAGCTGAAGTGTCAGTTTTCTCCACTTTATTTTACCCACCTCAACAAAATATGTCTTCTCAGGCTGTGATCTATTTAATAAATATTGGAAGTTCTTGTCTTTCCTTAGCCATGTTTACATGCAGGAAAACAAAGCTAATTTAATTTGTCCTTAATGCTTTGTAGGCAGATTATTTAATGAACTGTTCAGCTATATTTTACAAGAATTTTTCAATGGCCTATGAAAAAAAAATAAAACAGAAGAGGATGAAGATTTATATTTTAAGTTTTTTTAATGCATTTTTTTTGGTAAATTGTTTTTCACAGCCTTCATTAAAAATTATTCTTTTAGCTGAAAATGATTTAAGTTGTTTTGGTAGCAAACAGCACTTTATAGAAAAACATACTGAGATTTAAGAAAAAAAAAAGAATCAAAACCATTTAACCTTCTAAGGACTATTCTTGCTAGGACCAAAATCTAAAATGAAACCCAAGAACACTTGAAAAGTTACCTGTAACTTTCTTTGTAATTATCAAACGGTTCAAATGATGAAGTGTTATGTTAGCTCTAGTAGGATATATATTCCAGCTATGTAACAGGTTTTTCCTTGAGCCAGCAAACAGAATTCATTATAAACAGCACAAGAGTAAACCTAGATCCTACATTTTAAAGAAGTCATAAGGAGGTTGTACGTTACTTGGGTGACTTGCTTTCTAAAAAAACTGATACATCATTTATATTCTCCAGGAGAAGGAAGAGAGAATTTGTGTACAAACAGATGTCTTTGTAAAAGAGCAGGGTTTGTAATATTTAGCATATCTATAGCTCAGCACATTTTTTACCTGAACTGCTATTTGCTTCTTTAGGCTTCTTTTTGGGGAGAACAGATTGAAGCAGGAAGGAGGTAATGGAACCACTTCTTTAATGTGAACAGGATTGGGCCCAGTGTATTGTTAGCTTGATGGAGAGAGACCTGGTATTTTTCATGTTCCTGTTAATACAAGCATCTCTTCAGCTTTGCTGAAAAGATGTTATCTTTGAGGAATTTCTGTCATCAGTATTTTCCATATATTTTTTCCAAAACGGGCATAGAAGCTCTTGGCTTACCAAGGTACATTAGGATATAAAATTAAATTCTGTACACAGGCCTACCCTGGGAAGTTCAGACATCAGACTGTGGAGTTTCTGTTCCCTAAAAAATTGTTGCTGTCCACTTGTTGATACTGACCTGCACAAAACGTGTGGAAGAAAATATATTAGAGAGATGATGTGTGTCCTAACAGCAGCATGCTATGGCAAACCACTTCGCACTGTGAAACACACAGGAGACTGCATCAAGGAGCAGCATCGTAGCAGGGGAAACAACAGTGAGTGAAACTGTGCTCTCTCACAGGAAAGGCCCTGCAAGGCACAGCTTTCCAGCACCAGGTTTGGAAACAACTCTGCTCCTCAGCTCACTCCTTGTTGCATGCAATGTACTCGTGGTGGTCCGAGTGGGATGCTGGGCTGGGCGACGGCTGGGCAAGAGAAAGTAAACTGGCAGAAGTGAACGGCCAGGCTCCTTAGTACAAGTCCTCACTTTATGTTTATTTTAATGAAATAAAATGGAAATTGTGTTGCAGCATTTTTAATCACTTGAAATTATCATCCTTCTTTGTCACTGAAATAGCACAATAGATAATTGATTTGCTGAACAAAAACAGCACAACCCCAGCAGTATGTTTGCACTAATTCATGAGGGCTTTTAAAAATGAATTTGGGAAGCTATCTATATACCTACACAAAGGTCTTATTTTATTATTAACTGCAGTAATTTCGTACTGGAACCCTAATATTATAGTGCAATTTAGTTGAAACTGTTGAACTTTTGAACTGTTAACAATACAAATAACACAATAAAAGTGAAGAATCCAAACACTTAGCGGCAGCAAACTAATAATCAGTAACACTTTTATGCCAAACAAGCTACCAGGGAATTAATAATTCTCCCTCCTTCACAGCAACACCACCAGTGTTTCAAGGTGTTTCTCTTCCAAGGAAAGAAGCCAACTTGTTCCCCAGATCAAAACCGGAGTGGGTTTCTCCTCTGGGCAAAGGTATGTTCTGTGGTGCCCCCAAACATTTCCTGCCCTCCTTCCCCTCCTGACGGGGCTGTCATGCACAAAGTCTGTGGGTCGCCAGCCCCGTCCCGGGCTGAGCAAACAACAAGCATTGCCAGCACCTCTCCCTCACAAGCTGATTTGCCTCACAAGAGGCCAGGAGGTAAATAAATAGGTCCGTCAAGCCAGGCCTTGCCTGTATACACCTGTATCAACAAGGATGCAAGCACAATTATCTTACCTTAATGAACTTAATCTTTAATTTCACAGCTTGGCCCTTGTGCTCAGCCTTTTAACAAAGGAGCCGAACTGTTTTAGTCCATATGACCACCCTTCCTCCAACAGCTGTGGAAACTTAAAGCCACGACAAGGATTTTTGCCCCTTGTGAATCTGTCAAAAGCAATAAATATTTTTCTTTTTTTCCATCATTAGACCCCGCTAAGAAAGCCTGCCCATTGTCCACTGTAATTCCCAGCGCTCACGGGGCAGGAGCTTTATTGTCCCAAATGAATCCTGAAGTGTGAACAATGCGGGGGAAAGCGGCCACCCTTTTCGGGAGGGTGTAGCCGTGAGGAATGCGGCGCTTCCCCACGGACGGCTCCGCCAAAAGAGCACTTGTGTTTTTTAACACTGGCCTTTCAGGAGGATGCTCGAGTTAAGGCATTGTGGCCCACTGTAAATAGATGCACTCGCCAGAATGGGGCTTCGTCATCCCTAATTAGGGAAGTAACTCCGGAGAGACAGCATGTCACTTGCAAGACTGGGCTCATTGTTGGGTTTGTGCGCGTCCCCACAATGTGAGGTAATTGGAGTTGTACCTTTTAGAAAGCTGCTAATTTCACATAGGAAGTGCTAACAAGACCTTTGTGTGCCATGTTTTCCTTCGTCCTTTCTAAGGAAGTTACAGAGCTCGAGTACTGGGAATGGCTGGGCCAAGGCCTGCCAGAGGAGGCTGCGGTAATGAACCACTTCAGCCCCCCGCCAGAAAAAGGAGGCCTAATTTTCGGGCCTGAGAAGACTAGGCCGGACAAAAGGTTCTGTTTAAGCTTATTATACGGGACATTCTCAGTGCCTACACAGCTTTCCTCGAAATGACCCTCTCAAAATAAGTGCATCAAGTTTGAGCAAATAGAAACATGCAACTTTCGAGGCTGGGGGTTATAGTTTTCTTTACAAAGCCATTTATATAATGTAAGCTGCAATTAGCACGGAACGGAGCAACAAGATCTAGCGAGGAAAGTTCCCCTGACAAAGGACAGAAATTAGGGGAATAAGTAACAGTTAAATATTGGCTTCGGATAACTGCCTGAAAAGGCCTTTCAAATCAGCTATGGATGTAGAAAAATAAAATAATTTTGCTCCGAGTTTGGCTTTTAAATGGCCGACTGATTAATTCCACTAATTTTAAATTATCCAGATAGAATGGATCTGGGCTTGAAAAAAAAAAAAAAAAAGAGAAATAACTGAAAAGCCTCTTGGCTTTTAAGCCTGACAATATCATCAAAACGTCCGTAGGAATTACATATAAAAATTCAAACAGTAATGAAACAAATTACTACTTACAGTATGAAAAGTCTGGAAAAGCTTTTTATAGACTTGAAATGCAGAAGTTATATAAACTACTCAGCGAAAAGAATTAGAAAATGACCTTTACAGATCAGGGGCAAAAATGAACAGTCTTCAGGGGAAAAAAAAAATTCACTGTTAACAATGGCTTTTAATGCCATTTTGCTTCCCTCATTTATCTAATAATCGTGGCAAGGTTAGGGTAAACAATGAACAGTATGTTTTCACATATTCCACCTTTAGTGTCCTCCATATGAATTTCTAAAACACTTAAGAGAATAGATACATAAACCTGTGACCTTCAAATGAGCTTTTTGCTACTTCCAACATTTTGAATAAAAAAGGTCAGAAAATTGAACTGCTTTTGCGCAGTAATGAATTCCATTCTGTTGGGTAAACAAAGCTAAATTTTAAAACACGGACCTGACATCTCTATAGCTCAAGAAGCTTTTCTTCGGGCGTGCAGGGGGGAAGGGTGAGGAATGCGAGCACTCCACCAGCCATTCCCTAAATCACTGCAGCATCCGCCAAGGGGAGGAGGAGGAGACAAAAATATTTGGTTTTATTCAGCGAACAGCCATGATTTCCAAGGCCAGTGTGACACAAATGTCTGATTTTTAAGACTACTTCCTTTTTTTTTTTTCCCTCCACCTCTCACCCCCCTAGCGAATAATTGATCCGGTCCACACAAAAAGAAGCCAGCACTACCCTCGTCGAGCTAGCTCTTACTGACGAGGGCCTCCAAAAGTTACTTCAATTTCCGCCGCGCTTTTGTCCATGAGTTGTCCTGGCTGAAAGGCCCGGTTAGGTATTGTTGCAAAAAAAGTCTGCGCCCACGTTTATTCCCCCCCTCTAATTCATACTCTGCATTGTGGGGTTCTGCTATTCAGGGACTGATTGGACAACAGCCCAAAGAATGGCCCCAGTGATTAGGCTCTCAGCATGGGTCTGGATTGTGGGTATAAACCCAGAGCTAAGGCTTGAATTCACTGCGGCTTTCTGCTTCCTCCTAGCGCCTCCCGCGCCCGATATTTTATGCATCCTTTGCTGCAGGTAATGCATTCCTTCATACCAGGAAACGGAATCTGTATAATTAGCTGGCACAGTAGTGTGCGAGCCCTTGAAAGTCCAGGGGTTGTGCCCCAGGAAGCAATTGCGCCTTGGTATTGATAGGAACTCGTGGGTCTCTGGTCAGGGTGGGATAATACAAAACCCCAAGTATTGTCATGACAAGGTATTCATCCCGCTTGACAAAGGCAACTTCCCTAGCATCTCCCTGGGGGCACACAGGGGCAATGCTGGACGAAGATTTGTTTGTTTAGAAGAGGAGGTACAGTTTGCCCGGCCCACTGCGATTCCCAAACACCGGGCCTGACCCCATCCCCTGCCTCCCGCTCCACCGTGCCATGCCGCTCCCCTCATCGCTTTACATTTCAAAGTATGGCAGCTGCGCAAGCCGTGAAGTGTACAGATGTCACTCTGCGTCTTACATGTCAGTAACTGGAATTAATTTACATTTATTTGCCTATTGTTTTATATCGCTTTATGACAATGTGCCACATAATAGAATTTAAATCTTTAATGTACAACTAATTCTCTACCATTAATTTGTCAACATGATTACTGGATATGCCACCAGGAAAAGCTGGATGACTTGAAATATGTACAAGGCATTCCTGTAGCTTTAAAAGAGGTTTGTATCTGAAATGACAAAGGTTTACAGAACTTTTTTTGGTCTGTCTAATTTTATGAAAACTACAATTTCGATGTTATTTCACAAACTGAATTATTCCAAATCTCAGTCTGAAATAAAATAAAATGTCTAATATATTAATTAGCCCAGGGAGAGAGTCCCAACAGTATTGTAAGAAGAAAAATGATGGTTTGATTCCTGAGAAGCACAGCCTTCATCATGACAAATCCTGGCTGATAGGAGTTTAAACTGTCTCCCTGCCAATAGTATTTTATTTTGGGCAGAGCAGTAATCTTTTTAGCTATGCACTGGAATTGAAAAGCAGCTTGTAACAAGAGCAGGTTGAAAATTTTTTGACAGAAAATGCTGATTTGTTGAAACTGAAACTTGTCCTGGGAGTGTACAGCAGGAGCTACAGCAGGGAAGGTTTCTCAGGATAGAACTGCTGATTAAAAAAGGGAGAGGGAGAGAGGGCAAGAGGGAGAGGGTTTTTCTCTGCCTCCCAGCCCTCCCCCCCAGCTGCCCGTAGGTAGGAGGTCAAGGCACTCTCCAGGGATGTGGGAGAGCCAGTTTCAATTAGCTCAGCAATGTGCTTGTGAGGGGGAATTCAGAGCACACTGCCTCTTTTGCTTTCAGGGTGGGGTCTGGCCCCTATTTCTCCTGCAGCTCCAAGGCACTCTGCTGCTTATTTACTGTTTCTCCCCCTATATCAATAAATAAATATGTACAGGCCTCCCTTAAAAAAACAAAACAAACCAAACCAAAAACCCTATTGAAGTGGAGGCCCTGACCTTGCAGCACCCACGTATTCTCTCATGTGGCTTCTCATACAGAGCTGGGGACGGCAGCCCACCTTGCAGCCGAGCCTGGGAGATGGCTGCAAACAGCATCCTTAAAGCAACACCAGGAGCCGGGTCCCTGGGCTTCGCCTGCCTGAATCCCCCAGTGCTCTCGCCTTGTAGTCTCTGGGGATGTCTGCAGGCAGGACTGGACCCTCTGCCACAGTCCTGTAAGCTAGTACGCTCACTTCTATACTGCACAGAGCAAGCGGGTCTTACAGGTGAGCCTTAGACTGTCAGCTCCTCAGTACAGTAATTGAGCTCCTCTTTTTGACACTATTTTGCAACTATTACATTCAGGTGGGCTCCCCACAGTCATTGGGTCTCTGAACAGACAAAAGCCTGCACTCACATCAATGTTGGTCCAGGATCAGGGTATGGACCCCAGATGAAAATGCTGGGGAAACGATGAATAATCAAAGTGGATGGAAACACAGCAATTAGTTTCCAGGGAATTATTTGCTAGCAGAACATTTCATCTTCTCACACTGGTTTTTTTTTTAAAGCTCAGCTCCCTGCCTCTCCTCCTCACTCCTCTCTACCTTTTGGGGATCTCACAGGAGCTGTATGAGTCACCAGAACACTGGAAAAATCTAGCAATTTCTTTAAAAAAAAAAAAAAGAGGGCTTGATTAAAAATTAAAATAGAAAAAAAAAGATATTCTCTGAAAAAGAAGTGTTTAGACAAAGCCTGTCTGCTTCAATTTCCCAGCTACGTAAGCTCCCTTGCCCTGAGAGTGACAGTAGATTCCATAAATTAACTGAAAATCCCTCTTCTCAAGAGCCTAAGTTATCTCTTCTTTGCCTGCAGCTCTGATTTAGAATAGGCGCTCGTTTGTTTACTGTTTTAATTAATGCTCCTTTTCAGCGTGGAATAGGGGAAGGGAAATGAACTGACTTGATAAACAGGTGTAGCTGTTATGTGCTATATTTGGGATCATTCAGGACTTGCAACAGATTAATCAGGCTTGACTGGACGTGAACCTCCTAGCAGAAAAGGTAGATCAACTCTGCTGGATGCCCAGTAGGTGAGTATTATTTTAACTGCTAGCCTGCGATAGGAAAGGCTTAGAAGGACAGTCATCAGTGGAGAATATCTCTCTGTTTTCGCCCAGGAAAGCAGTCTGATTCTTTCCCCCACTGCTTAACAGCTAAGGAGACCTTGACAATATAAGCCACTTTTCATGCCCCCTCTGCTTCCCCTTCTAACCTCGCTGCCTCATATTCAAGGGGAAAGAAACAAATCATCCCATTATTTTAAAAACATTTAAGTGTCACATTGGGGAAAATGCTCTCCTAGGTTAACTATGAATGACTGAAGATTTTTTTTCTAAATGCAATATAAGTGTAATAACAGTTTAAGTGTCACGCTGCACTGTGTATTGCCTTTGCACCCTGTGTAATACCTAGCACACTCAGCACAGAAAATGATTAAAAACCAGCCTTTTCTCAGAGTTTGAATTCTTTGCCTCAAAGGGGAAAAATAGTTGATCTTAGGTTTCTCTGTTATAAGGCAGCAAAGAAATTATGTGATTTAACTGTACCACGGCAGTAAAGCAACATTCAGCTCACGAGTATCAAATCCCAGAAGAGACTGCATCTCCTGCTTTCCAAATAAAGCAACATCTAAAAATATATTCCTTTACTCCACACTTTGTCTTGGCTTATACAGTTAATATGTGTACAGAAAGCAATGCCACATTAAAGGTAAGTGAAAAGGAATCAGGGAGTATCCATTTATCATATTATCCATCTGACCTTGCCAGGCAGAGGCAACACGAGGACCTTGTGCAGCAAACCAGGCAAGTGCTTTAATTTTAACTGCATTACATTAAACTACCTAGAGTTTCTGGCTGGCAAATGGGACCTTGCTCACTAGTATCTCTTGCCAGCAGACTGGCTGAAAACCAGCTTTGGTGTCAGCTCTGAAGACAGATGCTCACCCACCTTCTTGGAAAGAGATACTGTGAACTGAAGTATATGTGCTCATTGCAGACCATACGGGTAAGGCTGGATCTGGCTTGCTTTATGCTGTGTCTAGTCATGAGAATAGGTCCTGGAGTCAAAGATATTCAGAACACAACACAAGCAATCTTATATTATGCAAGGGCCTCTGATTTTAACCTTCTGTCACAATCCTACCAGACCACCGGAAGGGAGGGTGATCAGACATTGGAAGCGAAGGAAGAATGGCAGTCTAGCTGGAATTTTCTTGGCATTTTACTCACCCCCAAATATTTTCAGACATGCAAGGAGCTTTGATATATTTAAAAAATCTGAGATAAATGTCCTTTTTAAAGATAGTCCCTAATATCTTCCTACAGCCATCAGCTTGGACTCCATGATGGCAGCTGATAGCCTAGCAATACCTACCATGCCACAATAAATCATTTCTCTTATCTTGTTCATAGGGATCTAAATGCTCCCCTACCGGGGAAAAAAACAGCTTGACAAGGTCTGCAAGAAAAACATTTTGGAGTTACTGCTGCATTCTCCTCTCAGGAGATTTGCAGCCTTGTGAAGGGGGAGCCTTTGGTCCTCCAAACAGCATAGAGGCTTGCAGTAGCATTTATTCATGTGCCTGGTTAAGGAAGGATCTGCCAGAGCCAGACCAAAACATCTGCAATGAAATAAACAGCCCAGCATATAGATCTTGGGTAATTCATATTGAAAACTTGACTGGAAGATGCCTTATTTTCTCAACAGAGGTACTGCACCTAACTGCCAACATGTAAATTCAGAACCACTTGGCAAAACTGGTGTTAGACTTGTGGGAACTCTGGGAAGACACAAACTCCAAAGCCAGCAGTAACAAACAGTTGCATTTATGAAGAAAAGACCACTGCTACCTGCAACTCTTAACTTCTGAACCCCACAAGCGGGAAACGTCAGTGGCCAAACTTGTCTGCGATCTAAATTGCTGCTGTTCTGGATCTTTGTCTTCTCCTGAGCATCCTTTGACAAAACACAGACTCATCACATATTGGAGCATCCACCCTATGATTGGAAGCGAAAAAAGGGCAACCATAATCCTGATCTTCAGTTTTAAGTCACAGATGGCCTATATGTGAAACAAATTACTTATTAATGAAACACAGGACTGTAAAAGTTAAGAGTTAAGAAAAGACATTGCAGAAATGGAAATTTATTCCAACAGCTTTTATGGATCATTCCAAAATGATGAGAACTGTATTATACCAGTTACATAAATTTACTGTATGAGAAATAGCAAATGCTTGAAGCTTGTGGCAGAAAAGCAAGAGCTCCTATGCCAAAACCTGCTCCAAAACCTGGTATCTCTTGGTCCCCTTTTTTGCACACAAATCCAAAATTTTTACGCCAAACCTTTCTTTTATCTCATGAAATAGCATAGGGCAGTGGGCAAAAGAGGTTTCAATGGCTTATTTTAAGAAGAATTGGTAGCGTCTTTCTGGCCTTCATCCAGGCCAGCCGCATGAGGCTCAGTACCTGCACTGGCCTCCAGAAATTCCTCAGCTCCCTGCTGCAATCTTTCTGGCCCACCACAGTGATGCAAAGTCTTCAGCTGTGTGTGAAGGCAGGCACCAGGCTTTCTCTTTTTTTGGGAGAAGATGTGCTCTGTTAAAACATGTGTTCCATTACAGAATAAGAATGACATGTGGGGCTGCAGAGTGTCACAGCTTTTGCCAGTATATGAGTGCTTCCCACCTTCTCACCAGGAATTTACTCTGTTATTAGTGTTTATTGTGAACTTTTGTGACTGAAGCTTGGAAATTGCCCAAAACCTGCAGCGCCCAAAAACCGGAAGAAAAGGAGGAAGGCAGAGGGGTGGAGGGAAGTGTCAAGTGAGTTTTGCAAAGCAAATAGAGTATTATCCTTTTGTTTGAGATGCCATGAGGACTTTTTATCTGCTACGTGATACTTTGCTTGGAGGACTGGCGCATACCAAGAGCTTTCCTGCACACCCCACCCCCCTTGATTGCTTTACTGTTCTCAGTGCAGATTTATTAAATTTTAAATTAACATGTGTTAAGGAGGTTGATTTTGTTTGCTCTGCCACATAACTTACTTTTCTAAACACTTAGTAATAGCAGCAGTTAATCTATTGACCAATGGCTTAAGCAGCAGGTGGCTTTAAGACCAATGGGCCAGTCCTGACAAGGCCCACAGAAATTCCTAAGGCCTCTTTGTTACCTGGGCTGGAATAGAGAAACTACTTGTTTGGAAAATGTTTCTCCTCCCACAAAACATCTTCAGTATTAAGGGTCTTTTGTTAGCAGAAGGCTGAAGAGGGGGATTATGAAGGATAGTCTGTCACACAAATTGTTTCTTCTTAGACATATAATACAACCTGCATTAAAAGTTTACAAACTAATCTAATGAAATTATCATTCAAACGAAGCATGTCTCCAAGCACTAAATTGACGCCTCGACCTGCCGTGCAATTTCCGCATTGGAAATCTCAAGACTGCAATGCCTCTGCTGTTGCTATTTTAGCGTAAAACAAGGTTTTTTTCTAAAGAACCTAAATCTCAGCAGCATTCTGTTTGAAACAGGAACCCAGATAATCTGCAAGAGCTCATTTTTTTAGGAAACCCAGGCACTAAAATGTTAAAAATTAAATTAGTTCCTATGTGTTAAGAAACCCAGAGTTACGGTTAACTGTGTGTCATCTGGGTCCTTACACTCTTTCCCTGTTCTGGTATGCAAATTCACATCAGAAAAAGAAAGGTAGGTTTTTATAATTTATTTGGATTGGTTTAGTAGAATTCAGCAGCAATTGAAAGTTGCAGTTCTGTACCCTTTGAGACAAAGCTGTACTGACTTAGCTGAGGGCAGTATTCAGCGATGACTTTCTTAAGGGAGAATTTTACAGTGCAAGGTGAGGAGAGTCACCACTCTCCAAAATGGGACCATGCATGCACTGAAAGGACAGCAGCAGTTTCACTTGCACTGAAAAAACGGTGCTTGGTGAGTAAATGGAGCCTTTGTGGCAGTATTTATTTTTCCCGTCTTCAGCCAAGCCTTCTGTGCTACCCTGGTGCAAGTTAGGAGAAAAATAACTTCGTATGGGTGAGTGTGCATGCGTGTGTGTGTGAATATAAACAGATATATATATATACACATATGTATGTGTGTGTATCTCAATACAAACACACATATGCACTCGGACTCCTGCACTACGATCACAGTCCCGTGTTCTCTACATCATAAGTAACAATTGCAAACAGCTGCACTGCAGCAACGTAAAAAAACAGGAACAGGAGAAGCCAAGTTACAAAATATTCTGTAACCTGACTTCCATTTGCCGGGGTTTCTTCACCAGTTGGATTGCCTGTCTATCCATCTGTTACGTACATGCATAAACACATGTATGTTATATACGCATGCACAGGAATGCACTTATACACAACTTCCATTTTTATGTTTTGGGGACCCTGATCTCATCTGGGGATGAGATCCAGTAGTACCACTAGGTGCTACTGTAATACAACTAATTAATATTATTTTTACTACTAATAATAACAGCAGTGTTTACTTCTAGCATGTTCTCACTCTTGCCAACATATGTTTTTATATTCTTTAATTTTCTTGTTCTGTGCAGCACAAATGCTTAGAGGGATCCTAATTAACTGCTCAACAATGACGCACTCTCATTTAGTTTTTCTCTCAAACTTATTTATTAGGCTTTGTTTATCAGTGGGAGAGTTTCTAGTACTGAGACTGCCAGGATTTACTCTAAGCCTCTTAGTCTGGTGTTTCCATGGCCCTGGCTCTCTGTGTAGGAGAAGCTAAGAAAACCATACATACAGGTTTTGGCCCTCTTTATTTCAAGTAATCTAGGGCAGATGTTTTTTTTTCTTTTGGGGGGGATGGTGAGAAAGGCACCTGATTATTAAATATGCTGAGGAAAACGCTGATTTTTGGCCAGGGCTGGTGGAGCACTAGTGAAGATATTTTTGTTTGTCTGAGACTGTGTAACTGGATTTCAACATATTTTCAGCGCATTTCTCTGAACCAATGAATTCCCGTGAGTAACAGGAATACCTTTGTCTGATTTCCCTGGTAAAGGCTTCCCCAGAGACCTACAGCCAGAGCAAGCCAGAAAATGCAGGAAGGCACTTGCTTTGCGGCTGCCACCCAGGCCCCTGGTGCTCTCCAGTGCTCAGACCTCAGATCTGTAAAAGACACTGTCTTCTGTCCTGCACCTGCAGGGAAAGGGATTGTTCCTGGTCTCCCTCCTGGTTTCAGATATCAAGTGCTCAATGTTTTCTTTTTCAGAGCACATTAATTTCTTCCTTCCTTTTTTTTTTTTCCTTTTTTTCCCGCCTGCCTTCTTTCCTCCCTGCTTTCCTCCTTTTTCTCCCTCTTTTCCTGATTTTTCTAAAAGGTGAGGTCTCACCTTGCTAACTCACCACCTAATTAGAGTGGTGAGAATTAGCTGCATTCACCCTGGCTTTAGTCCTGGCAAGAGTGTTAGAGAATTGGCCCACTTTTCAAGGTGCCAAATTGGAGGCTGAATCCAGGTGTGGCTGGAGGCAAGCGGATTATTTTCCTCCCGTGGGGTGCAAACAAAGCTCTGCACAAGGGATAGATGGGGTGGGGACAATGTTGCCTGCAGGAGGGCTAAACACTCCTCCTGACATCTGAGCCCTCACCACACCGAAGTGCTAGGCTGTGTCACGGGTTTTGCAGCTCCAGGAGCCCTATTGTAGGGATGGCAGTGAGGGAGGGCTCTGTCTCCTTCGGTAAGGACAGAAAATGTGGTACCCCTCCAGTTCGCAGCAAAGTACAAAGTCTAGATAAACAGAACCTGCATTTGGGGAAATATACGTGATATACCCATCTGCTGCTGCTGTGGGGCACCGATCACCGTCTTCAAATCCTAGAGTGTGCGAGCTGGTGACACTCTCGTGCCTGTGGGAACACAGTGCAGAAGCTCTGAGGGAGCTGGAGCCCACTGTGCAAAACAGCAGACCTGTGTGGTTGACAAGGTGCTGAGTTTCAAGCCAGAAACTCCTCAGGTCTCCTCACTGACTCAACAATGGGCCAAATTATGTAAGAAACTTCTTCCTATCCAATTAAAATGGTTACTCACGTAACTCAGGAAGCCTTCTGAGAACTGGCCAGTTAGTGTTGCAGTATTTTCCAGAGGAGGGCTCTGCGTCTGCATTTGGTATTGCTGTGAGCCCAAGACATGCCCTTTTTTCAGGCCAGGCCTTTCCTCAGTAAGGTGTAGAGTCTTAAAGGTATGCCAGGTCCCCAGCAGAGTGTGGCTACTGCCTTAGTACTGCACAGGAGTGCGTGTAAAAGGACAAGTAGCTGGTAACAGTAAACAACTCATTACACAAGATCTTTCAGGTTTTCCATACTCATCAGCAGCATCCTAACTCCTGTTGTTCTCCAAAGTCTTTAAGTTATCCAGCTACCCAAGGATCAGGGAACAGTAGAATAAAAAAAACAAATAATGCTTCATCTGATGGAATAAAGCCTGCTAGTTGTCTGAAAAGTCAGAAGGGGCAGGTCAGAGTGGATAACCTCACATCTATCATCCTACGGAAAGGAGAAGAAGATGCAGCCTTCCTCACTACCCTTGAACAGTAAAAGCATTGACTGAGGGGGCACCAAAGTGAGAATCTCTGAGAATCTTGTATGTTGGTGATTTTACCTCAGAAAAAAATCCATCCATTTTACTTTGAGTAGAGCTCTAGGACAATATCCTGTATATTGGTATTGCCTATGCACCACCATCCTGCATCCCTAGAAGCTACTCTTTTGTCTCCTCCCGTTGATGGAGAGCAAAAGAGCATATAGTCCTTGAGGAATGCAAGGAGCTAGGAAACAGAGGTGGATCAGACCACCTGAAAGCCAAACTATCACAACTATAACCAGGAAGAAAAAGGAGGGAAAGTGTAGCACCTAATACTTTCCTGCTCTGATCTTTCTTGGGCCCTGACAAGACCCTAGAAAACAGAATAGTCATATCATGCATGTCAGACCATAGCCTGGACTGAGGAGCTTCAGACCTTCCTAGATCCTCCAGAGAAAAGGAGAAAAGCAGCTCTTTTTTAGAGTTAGAAGGATAGAAACATCAAACAGGGTTTTAATCGTTGCTGTTTCACATTCCCTGATGCAATAAAACTAGTGAAATTTCAGAAAGGACGAGTCTGTGTGGAATGCCTCACTTCAATTATCCTACAGAAGACAGCGGGTACACACTCTCTTCACTCCCACACATCTTTTATTGTTACTCCCTTGAGGCAGGCTATATATGAAACAGCAACAACCAACCTCTTGCCCTTCCCTCCAGACCCTCCAAATTTGGCTACATGTTGCAGTTCATCTTTGCAACAAAGCTCTACCACCACTATAGTTCTTTAAAAGGGTCATAGTGAAGCACAGCAAAGTGGTGTACAAAGGTAAAGATGTCAAGTGAGTTATGTTAACAGAAAAAGAACTACGCAGTAGGTCAAGGTTTGGGCAACAGCAGGAATATTTTTGTTAAGATAATGTTACTTACAGTGCTGGTGGCTTCCTTTGTAATACATAGCTGCCCGGAGAGAATTGCCTCTATTCTCATGGAGTCAGAGGGCCATATAGGAAGGTCCTACAGGGTCTAAATGAGATAGACACTGCAATTGCCTATACAAATAAACTTTTACTATATAAGCAGCATGAATGGGCGTTGGTGTGATGCTTTCTAGCACTTCACATTTTCAGGTTGGTTTTAAGTCAATTATCAGTGCAGCTTTTAAGAGCTAAATGGAGGTTTGTGCAGTTGTGTCTTCCTTTAGGAGGTATCATTACCTTTCACCCCACCAGTACAGGGCAGAGGTTTCTGAGTTACATCCCAGCTAAACCAGCAGAGAAAAATGACAGGTCCAGTATAGGAGAATCTGCAGGTGATTGGTTATGTCTATATTGCACAGAAACTCAAGCCCAACTCGGGAGGATGTATGTACAAATGCGGGCTAGAAGCAACCTTCAGGGAATGCTAACAGAAAAGATTCAGCCTGATGGTGCTTCTTAGCACAGGTCTATGGCATGGAAAAACTGGCTCATCACACTCCACATGTCTCATCCAAGCATGCAGCAAAACAACTTCCTCATCGTGTCCTGAAGCTACCCACTGCAGATTTGGATTTATAAGCAGCCTACACTTAGGCTACTCCTCCCTGCAAAAGAAAGCTCATAGAGGCCAGGACTGACCATTTGCAGCCAAACCATAGGATTTTTACTGGCCATAATTACAGATGGCCAGAGCCAGGGCAGGAAGCACAAATAGCTAGAGTGCACTCCTTGGCTCAGCGTGCTGAGGTCAACATAGATGCAGCCACATTGTGCCTGAGCTTGGGGCCAGCTTGTGGCTTAAAGCACTACTGACATCCCTCGTGGAAGCACAAATGTTTTGAACTATCACAGCAGGACTATCTGCTTTTGGAAATCAGCTTTTAAAAGAAATCTGGGAATATACCAACGACTCTGCTTCAAGCATAAAAGATGCATTGCAGAGGACCACGTTGCTACATCAATATTTTTTAAATGTTTAAAGTAAAATTTCTTTCCTAATTCGAAAGAGATTTTTCAACACTTTGGGAAAAGCTGTCCTCCAGCTCACAGATTTCTGAATATTCTGATTTATCTCCATGTTCTCTACACCGAAAATAAGCTCAGATCCACCATTAAGTATTAAATTTAGTCCTCTTTCTACGCTACAAAAAGGTAAGAAATCAGCAAAGGGGAATAGTAACAACAATTTAGATGTGGAGCTTTTATGTGTATGAGGTTTTTTAAAATACTGTTTTCCCCCCCTAGTTCTGGTACATTTTTAAGCTGTAACTGTCCTGCAGCTCATAAAATGTGCATTACGTTGCCTTTTAGATAGAAGTCAGCAGGAACAAAGCTACTGGAATGGATGAATAAACAAATTATTGCTAAGGCTACACACATTAGCCTCCACATAGTAGTAGAAAAACGTGTAGTGCTTCTGCAACTCAAATATCTGTTTGTACAATGATTTGAACTGTTCATGCAAGTGTTCATTTCGGCTTGACCCTGTTTGGCACAGGTGGGAAGTGCTGTGTGTCGCAGTACTAAGTAAAATGGCTGGTGGCTCTGGGACAGGGGAATCCCATCCAGCAGCAATAAGAGCATGGCTGCATGGCCACAAAATGCCCCCTGCCCGCTGGCAAGAGTGGTTACCTGGGGAAAACACTTTCTTAATCACCTCATTAGCATGAGGTGGATTGCTCTGAAGGCAAAACCATACATCACATACAATTGTACCCTGCCTTTACACTGTGCTCTTGAGTCCAGGCAAGCAAACATGCCACAAGGCTGAGATGTCCTCACACTCAGCGTGCCCTGCTGCTCCTTCAGTTCTTACCTTTCCTGGTGAGCACCCACACGCAGCATGGTCCCACGGATGCTCCGCAGTACAAGTAGGGGCTGCCCAGCGCACACTGATCCGTAGTCTGCAGGTTCCTGTGCCTGTGATTATCGGGGACAGGAAAGGTTAAAAATCGTACAGATTATGTTCACTCTGGAGAAGCTTTTAAGCCATTCAGTCTTACCTGCACTGTTCACTACACCGGTCTTGCTCCTCTGCAAGGTGTCTTCTGCCTTTCTGACTGCCAGAGTGATGTCTCACCAATCTTTGTGCCTGCTAGGATTATGCGCCGTCCCTCTTCTGTGATGAACCTAACTGGAACTGTTTTGCTCATGCTCCTAATTTCTGGGCACAAATAGGGCCTTTTGAATGCTGTGACCCAAGGCAGGATGCACGCTCCCCATGCTATTAAGCAGCCTGTATGCAGCCCTCAAAGGCAAGCCTCCAAGTCGGGATGCCCTGGCGTAGAGGACCAGGATGGGATGCTGCCCATGCTTTGCAGTCATTATTGCCATAATGGGGCCTTACAACAAAGAGAAGAGCAGGCTGAAAGTGATCTGAAATGGGCTGGGGTTCAGCAGTAGGCATCCTTTTCACCAGTCACTGTTTGGCAGCAATTTCTACCCAGTGGCAATATTCCTCTGCTTTGCTCACAGCTGAAAATAACTCTGAAAGTGCTTCGAAAGGGCTGCCTTTTAACTGAGCTGAACACCTTTCCAAACGAGTCTTGTCCTGGTGACTATCTCCCCATGTGATGAGGAGAATTCGGTCTTTCCCCTCCCATTTCTTCTCTGCACAGCCTATAAACCACTGCAAAATATGGCTCGCTGTTTCTGTGCTCTCCCATGCCCTTTATTTCCATAATGGACTCTTTGCCCATGTGTTTGCTAATATTTCTACCTCGCTACATAAGCTGGCAGATGCCCAGAGTGTTGGTGCCTGTGACATGATTCCTTTTTGTTGCCCATGCAGTTATCTGGCAGTACCTTGACTGCAGGGTGGGCGCGGGAAAGCGCAGATGCACCTAACCTGGCGCAAGCTGTTGTAGAGTTGTGACAAAAACATCTTTCCTCTCCATAGTAATCTGCTGAGCTGACGGTGTTCCCTGTGCTGGGAATGGAAGGTTAAATCACCACTTTGCTTCCTGTTGTGTCATCATTTTAACTGTTTGCATCAATTATTGAGCACGCTTACGCAGTACTAATGCCTTTGCTGTGATTCACAAGGAACTTTGGAAATTAACGCCACAAGATGCTTTAAGTGTGGTCCTCATCCCTAAAGCTTCTAGTAGCAAAGTAACGGCCTGCAGACGTGTGGAAGTATCTGTCTCAAGAAACAGCCAAAATAATTTCTGTAGATATCTGACGAGATAGCAAAGAGTTAATCTAGGGCCACCGCTGCTAAGTGGCTCCCCCC